>WIXG01000491.1:0-48458 GCA_009869945.1 Mesaphorura yosii | reverse complement strand
CTTAGGTTCTTTGTCCATGTTGAAAATTCAGTTTTCTTAGCTTCTTTTTAACTTCTAATTTCATTGATTCTGTACTGGTAATAAATATCTTAAGCAGCTCCCTTAAAGCGACCAATTTGTACCATGGACTAACCTGGTGGAAAAGGCTGTTCCAATTCTGGCAATGATGCTGACGATGATGAGAGTTCTAGGCGGACGGCAATCTCGATTGCTCCGGCTGTGTTCGTACTTGAGCAAATGTAAACTCCATTGTCGTTGTTTCTCACATCCTGCACGTGGAGTGTACCCTCAGGAGTTACAAATAAATGATCCGTCTCCGCGTATTTCATTCCAGCGAGGAGAAGCTGTTGACTCCCGGCTTTCCTCCAATATGTTGTTGGAATTGGATTTCCAATTACAGAGCACTCGAACTTGGCAGTTTGACCAGGATCGATGCGCCCATTTCTTGGACGTAGTATGAATTTGGGCTTGGCTAAATAAACCAAAACACATCGCATGAACAAATTGTACAATGTGGGATACGAGTGACATACAATAAAATTATCCAAAAGCGGATTTTTTTTTCGTAATCTGTCGTCCATCTCTTCTAGATTATGAAAATAGTCATCTGAATGGCTCAGCCATAATGTATAAATCATTTAATTTATCAACTCCTTTCACCGATTTCATCTCTAACTTCACATATTGCGCCTCATTACGTTAGAGAGAGAACACTCACACATAGCAAAGCATTAAAAGACTCAACTTACAGTGTACACTGAGCAAAGTCGAAGCCCGAATGGTTCCAACGGAGTTCTCGACTTGACAAAAATAAAGTCCTTCATCTTCTTGACGTGTCTCTTTTATCCTGAGACTATTGCCAATTCGTTCATGTTCTTTGGGCATTTGAGCTTCTTGTCGATACCATCGAACTGCCGGAGTAGGAGCGCCGTCGACCTCGCAATGAAATATTGCAGAGTCTCCAACTAACACGGTCACGTCCCTGGGCTCGGATCTGAAGTATGGCTTTTCTGTTAAGTAAAGACCGCAGCTTGAGAGTACCTGATCAACGTGATTAACGTGATTGAGAAACTCGAGACTCACGATTGACAGCCAGCGTTACTTCTGGAGACGCCCTGGTTCCGGCGATATTGATTGCCAAACATTGATACTGGCCAGCATCTGTTAACTTTGCATCTTTGATGACCAGATTTCCTCCCTCGACGGTTTGAATCCGACTGCTGTATAAGAGAAAATGACGGCGATGTTTAGAAACAAGGCTCGTTCATAAAAGCAAGAGGCAAGACTGCTTCTTGCTTACCTTGCAAGTCGGGTATCGACACTATGGCCAGCCTTTTGCCATAAAATTTGAGGCTCGGGAGTCCCGCGGGG
The DNA here is from genome assembly GCA_009869945.1 of Mesaphorura yosii. Taxonomy (NCBI): domain Eukaryota; kingdom Metazoa; phylum Arthropoda; class Collembola; order Poduromorpha; family Tullbergiidae; genus Mesaphorura; species Mesaphorura yosii. The sequence goes on along the minus strand of WIXG01000491.1, from coordinate 47,087 downwards.
TGACTGGCATTTGAAGACTGCAGTTTCGCCGACTAGCACATTAGTACTCTGTGGAAGAACACGGAAATCATCTCGTATCACTGCAATAGAAGAAAAACAAACTCATGTAGCAGGCATAAAAGTAAACAAGAGTCGAACATTCGTTGAAGAGTTGAAGCACTCGAAACCAAAAAGGTTGCTGTTGTCTGAAAACTCATTATTTCCTAATTTTATTGCCAATTTTGGCGACACGTGTTGCAGCTGTAAATTACAACCAATTATTTGAGGCGTGAACGAATAATTTACGCATACCAAAAGTTATCCAATTAAGAAACTGTGGATCTTTATGGTGAATAAAGTCCGCAGTCAAAGATTTACTGCCAAGAAACTTGTTACTGGCAACTGGCAGACTCGCTCCTTCGGCTTCGTTTAATCCAACCGCAAAGTGGCAAATAATTGTAACGAAAACACCCACCACCGCATTTCGCTCATGTTTGTGACACTTTCATTAAAATATTCCTCGTTTACGTTTCGCTTTTAACTTTGTATTTTGTATACTTTTGATGCGAGTCAGCTGTGAGCTTGCTCATTCTCATGCCGAACGCGAACTTTCTGGATTCCCATTCATGCGGAGATGATTTATGGAATTATGAGCCCATTCATACAGTATACAGCAGAACTCGCAAAATATTTAATTTTTTGTGGTTGCCAAATTTTTTCAAGAAGAATTATGAACTTGGATGAGATACAAAAAGTTAACTTCATTTCGTGGTGCGTGTGCGTAAGCGAATCTGACGCAGATGATTTCATACTCGCTGCAGCTCATAACACAAGTTAATCTTCAGAATTTGTCAAACACTATTTCGTGCATCACAAATCCATGATTCACTCAGTGCATAGTCAGAGGACATGATACGGCAGGATACGAATGTCAATGGCAGATAATGACGAGAGAGTGAAAGGAACAGATTGTTTGCACGAAAACATGAAAAAGGAAGCGTTTATCGAGCTCGCTGGGTTAGAGTTGACTTGAGATGTGTCAACAAAATATCATTTCAGCCCTGCAAGCTACGGTACGTCAACATTTCTCCAGACATGCGGCTACGTGCAAATTAATTCCACAGCACTGGCATGCCACTGAGTATACACGTCCGCTTGCAGATTTATTTCATGCACGTGGGTTTGGCCAGAAGTGTAAATAACTAAATTAGAAATGACATCGCGAGATCATTCAACTTTACTTTTGGCGGGCCATGGCATTGCACGCAAGAGGGCTCAAAATTCGTTCAGAATACAGTAAGCACAAACTTTAGCTTTGAAATTTCGGAGCTATGAAATGCACATACACTCTACTGCCACTGCCACTGCCATATTGCAATATTTAATTAAAGTCATCATTTTTCATTTATGTCGTGTCAGAAGAGAGACTGCTCTTCAATGCAGGCTTCATTTCCTATGCAGAGAACTTTAACTATTGGCATAAGCGAAAAATTCAGTTAATGAGCCATAAAGCAAGTAAATTGTCAAGCTGCACTACAAACGGCAAGGCGCAAGGGTCGTAATAAACACCCGGTGCACCCAGATTTCAGATACACAGTTCCTCTCGCCAGATTTCGATCATACAACCTTTCAATCTGAAACACTTCATAAGGCGAGACTTTACAACATAGGGCTAGGGCGTTACGATCACGAACTGAATGCAATTGCATCTGCTTCATATGACACAGAATTAATTGGGTGATAGTGATCGAAATTCAGGCTTGATTAAATCGTGCTTCAGCGGTTCGGATTCCGTGAGCTTTTTAAGTTTCTTATATGCACAATGATACAGTTTTGCAGTGCAGTTCGCACATTGGATAAGCTTTCAATGAACTACAGACTGGAAAGGTGAGGTGAATTCGACCAACATAAATTAAGAAATATGAGCAACAGCTGCAACATGTGAGATGAATGAATTGGAATTCATTTGCAATGGAACAAGATCATTTACATATTTGGGCTTACATTCCATTCCTTCTTCACTTATGTATGCTATTTCCCAGCAGTCTCGATTTTTCAATTTAGGTTTTCACAGTAGCAAAAAATAAATGTGGAAAATGAAAAAATCAAGAGTATTCTTTCGGCCCTATCAACTTTCTTGCGTTTTACTTTTGCAAAGGAAGTGCTGAATCCGAGTTTCAGAGTTTCTTCCTAAATGCTTAATGCTTCAACGAGAAACAGCAAATGGAATATGGAAAGAGACTTGCAACACTGAAGCAGTGCAGTGCTAGGACTTTAGACCTATTAGAACTGTACGGTCAGCTGGAAAGTCGCTCAAGGGACTCATGAATCACGATGTGCAGACCCCGTTGGGATTCTCGAAGATGAGACCTGGGCCGGTCCATTAACTGCTGCCTTTTAAGGGCATACTACTCAATCACTTCATGTAAATACAGAAATCAAGCTTTAACTGCATACCTCCAACTTGTAACGACGCGTTACGACTTTGAACCACTCCGATGGAATTCCTCGCAATACACCAATAAATTCCGCTGTCCGACTCCTTCTTGCCATCTGACACGCTCAAGAAGAATAGATCGCCACCAGGAAGGAAAATGCGCCGACCATCGTTGGACGGGCTTTGCAGCTCGCCGTCTTTGTACCATTCAATCGTCGGCTCCGGCTTCCCTTCAGCTTTGCAATTGAGCGTCGTCGGCTCATTCCGCTTGACAAGAATATCTTTGGGGTGCTCGGTAATTCGTGGTGAACGATGTTGACCTGTAATTAAGAGAATAGGGATATAAATTAGAAACAATGAAATCGTTATAAAAATAGCCTGAAGTGAGCCAGGCAATTTATCCCGGACTCACGTCACCTGGCAGCTGTACTTAATATTCAATTCAATAAAGTAAATTGTAGCTTGTAAATTTGACGTATCGTATCATTATCAGACTTTTTTCGGTGCACTCGCCTCGCGGGTTGAACTTTATCCTTTTAAATTGATCGTGAGTGCTCATGCTTGTAAGTGCCAGTTAAATAACATTGAGATCGATATCTCAAACGAATCTGGCGCACCAGAATGCTTCGATTCAAACTCAATTACAGGATTCTGCCTAAAATTGCAGCATTGCCCTGAACTACGTCATAGAATTATGCCCGGCATTGAATTTCATGAGTGTGATTAATCCAGCGATGCCAGCGAAGCGTACGATTATTAATTCTACTCTGCGTACAACTTGTGATACGATTTTTATCAAATAATGAGAAAACAATGTTTCTGAAACAGTGAACGTGGACTCTTATCCGTAATGCGCACTTTCCTGTGTCAGACATAGCGCCATGCTTCTTCCAGCACCAGTTTGTAGTAAACTACACCTTTCGTTTTACGCGTTTTGTAAGTTCAGCAGGGGGTTGAAAACCTGAGCGCAAGATAAAAAAATTCTCAGGTGAATCGGTTTAAAACCAGTTTGAGCTGTAAAACAAGCGAATACGGAGCTGCTACAACACGCTGCGTTTGAAGTTGAGACAAATTGCGCTCAAAGCTGAGAATTAGCAATCTAATCAAGTACAGGCCAAGCTCGCCATGCGGTGTAATAAATGGAACAAACGAACTGGAACCCTTAACTTAGAATTACGCCAACGCGACAGGAGTGGGAAAATGTGGTTTGTGTTTTACAAATTATGCCAAGCCACACATCACAGCGGGCTCAATGAACTTCAGCCCAAGTCCAGTCAACGAAAAGCGTCCTTTTTCATGTCTTCACAAACATTGAGATCAGAGCAGTGCGGTGATCGAATTACATTATTGGAAAGGGAAAACAATTTCACACTTTACATGATCGAACCACATGGAACACGGAACAGGAAGAGGAACGGGAACACCGAGAGCATTTGATTAGATTTTCCCCTGGCAAAGCAGCTCTGCGTTTATTCCGCCAATGCACAATCCACCCTCTGCACTATTTTCGATTTACTTTATGTCTCATAAAATAAGAAAGACATCTTCTTTCTCGTATTTTGTTTGATAGATAGAAAATGAAAGTGCGTCAATGAAGGAAAAGAGGAGGAAGGAGACAAGATAGAGAAAGTAAACAGTAAATTCTTTGACATGAGAAATGTAGCATCGATTTTTTCATCGGTCGGGCCAGGGTTTACATTTTATCTATCCTGCACCGGTATTGTGAGTGCAGGGCATGCCACAAACTTGCATTCTTCCGATGCAATGCCTCACCACGTTGTTAGCAAGCAATAAGCGAAAAACCAACATCATCCGTCCGCTGAAGTGAAGTGCGTGAGGCATGTCTTTTGGTGCCAAAAACGATGATTAAAATCAATTTAAGGGTAAAGACGAGTGGGAGAGACGGCAAGATCATTCAAGACTTCATCCTTCAGGAAGAATTCTGTCTTTCCCATCGCCATTTCGTTCACCCTCCTCAATTCTGAACCCTACTCATAATATTACTCTTGCTCTGACTCTGCCACAACGAATTATCTCATCATCCGCGAGATCGCAACGCAATTATTTGTTTCTCCAACATCCAGCGTTCAACTGCATCTAATGATTTATTAAATTATTGTGGAGGAAAGCACAGATGCTAAATATCGCATGGGTTTACGCCCCGATGTCTTCATCAGAATCAGAGTCACTGAAGGGCAGTGCGAGAGCATGCCATATTTATGAAGCGAGCACAAAGCTCCGACGAATTTACAGTTTGCACAAAGGTTTACATTGATTTTGACTTGTCACATAATATGTCGATGTAATAAGCTTAATTTCAGAAGAATCTTTCAACTTTCTAGGAATCAGGCGTGCTGTTGGAGCTATCGCAATCGTCTATCGCCTGTTATCATACAATACCAGAAAAACAGGATATTATTACAAGGTTGAAATGATGTCACCTATAACATTAGCCCAATTTCGAAGTTTTGATAATTGCAAAAGCTGTAGCTGGATTTTTCTGCCCGTAAACAAGGTCTAGGAAGATACATACTTAGAGAAAAGTAGCCGGTCGCTGTCAACAGAAACATGGAAGGAATTGTTCGACCCATTAATTATTATTCATCGCTGTCAGTATTCAATGGTTATCTGAAATTACACGATCTCTTAAATTGATTTATGGCCAAATGGCGTCTCCCCTGAAGCGTAAATACGTGGATGGCGACAGCGGATGTGATGATTTGAGATCAGGGCTCAATTTTTATGAACGGAGGTTATCATTTGTCGTGAAGACTGCTCTCGGCACGCACTGGACTCTGCAGTGAAGTGTGAAGCAGCATGAAATGTAAACCGAGAGCGAGACTTTGGGGTTTGATGTTGACATTATCGAGTCCTTCAGTTTATTTAGGAGGCTAATAAAGATTACTTGGAAACGAAGGGATGAGGGTGAGCTTATCTTAATGATGGTAACTTCTACAGAAGTTGATATGAATTTTTTAAAATATGGGCCTTCATCAAAAGACACGCCGGTGATGTCTGGCCCGACATGGCGTCTGGAATCATGAAAGAAGCTATTGTTCAGTTGGAGCTCGTTCTCAGTTCTGAATGCAAACTTTATACTTGAGTTTGGTTTAGGCCCTGAAAAGTACAAGACCGTCTTTCATTGGACATGGAAATTGGAAATGGAATGGACAACACGTTGAGCAAGTAAAGCACGGATCAAGGAGTACATAAGAAGGACCCATGCGGCTACTTCAATGTCTGCCCGCACAGTTTGAAGCAAAGCTCTTCTCTTAATTCAATCTCAAGATCAACGCATGCGTGAAATGTACTGAGCCGTGAAATTATCTAATTATTACTTAATTTCATACACTGCAAGGAGCAGAATTTTGTCGTACTCGTAGATAGGAAAGTTGTCAACTGCAAATATGAACTCAAGTCGAGTGAAGTAATTTCGTCTGTTTATTCATGAGATGAAAAGGCAACAAGATGAGTAAAATATACACACCAAGTTCAGTTTTATAAACATATTAAAAGGAAATCAAATTCCAGAACTCATGTAAGCATCGCTAATTAAAGTCAGCTGCGAACTTGTGCAAAGGATGCGTATGTGTAAATTCAAACTGCCTGGCAAATTCATAAATTCCATTTGGAGTTTGGAGTGCGCTTTTGCACACTGAATTCTTCCAGAGGTATGTTGGTTTGCATGAACGCAAATTCCATCATCAAACGCAGTTAACCTTACTTCCTCAATTTCACTCCGACGATGAGATCTGCTTTATTTCAACAATGGTTTAATTAAAATAATTGCGGACAAATGTGTGGTGAGATGTGCCATTGCACACGCACTTTTCATGGAAAAGCAGATTACTCATTGCCTGCCCTACCCTCATTGCTCATGCTCATGTACAGCAACGTAACATGTAATTAATAATTTCTATACTGTTTGATTCCAATTGCAAGCCGCAGGTGATATCTTAGCCTATCGTTGGCTCTGGAGGAACATGCGCAATCTAACCACTATTATTACATTATCATAGGAAGCCAAGTGTGAACTCACATGCGCTGTGCGCATGTGAGCCGGTATAAATTTCAAGTTCACCAACAACACAAGATGGATTGCAACCCGAGTTCTTTTTTCAAGTTTATCTTGATGTGAAATGAAGTTCGCTCTGCAGTGTTTGTGTTTCTTAAATTTACAGCTGCATTTTGTTCTCACACGAGCAATGCGATATTTTGTACGCCAAATGTGTTGAGGCGTGTAAAAACTTGTAAATTGCACTTTTCCCCTGCTCTCACCAAATTGTTGAGCGTAGACATTCTCATTACTCTCGTCCTCACCGTTCCGTCTTGAACCTGGACGCGAGGGCAAGCACCGCACCGCACCGCACGACAACAGCAACGCGCACCGAGCTGGGGTTGGCAGCAGCCAGGAATTATAAATGCGATGGGGTGACTGGACTTGCTGCATTCGCACTCGCATGATTTACGGAAATTGAAGAAAACGTGAAAATGAAACAAAGTGCTGCTGTTCTGCTAGTTACTGCCAAAGAAATGCTCTGGAATGGGAAAGGGGAGGTGAAGATCTCTGTACTGCACGGGATTGCGTGCGAATAGAAAGTACAGAAGGCACTACACGGATCGAAACTGCAGCACGCTGTGGTGTTTATTACGTGCGGAGGAGTAAATCATAAGAAACAGAAGCCTCGTAACACTTGCGCAAGGATCAAATGTCTTCCTTAAAAAGCACGTGAGTTCTCCTTCTCCCAAGTCTGCATACATTATTAACATTACATGCTTATGTTCGTTAGCTTTTATTGTTTAATCAGTCCCGTCAATCTGTAAAATCTTTACTTATGACCCGACATCGGGACAAAGTTATTTCTCAGGTAGGCGATTTACGATTTTTCGGGAACTGCAAAAATCTGTTACTGTCATCCAGGAACTACGAAATATTCTGAAACATGCATGACCGTGTAATCGCAATGTATGAATGGCTGATTTAAAAGTGCAGCCGAAAAGCGCACAAAACACGGTTGCACTTGGAGGAGGGAGTACGAGACAGAACAGTCGAGCCTGCCAGAATGCTCACGGAAGACGGAAGGTAGAAATATTGGGGAGAAAGCAGTCATGCCAGTGCAGTGAGTTTCGCGCGTGAAAGAAGTGCATAAGGTAATGGGAAAGACGAACGAGGAAGGAGGAAGTACGGCGAAGAAAAAATCTAATTTCCAGAGAGAGGGTAATATTCCTTCGTCTTCTTTTGACTCCACGACTCTGCTTGTGCTCATTCACTAAAAATTATACCGTACCATGCCACTACAACTGAACTGCGACTGGGAAGTTGGGGAATCGAATAATTCTGTGTGCAGAACACGAGAAATGCCTTTCTTCCTCAACAAATGCTCCCCATCAGCATGATGTGAGAACTCTCCCGTTGTACCTGTATAATTCGCTTTGCAATGCGTTGTACTCTTGAACGACAAAGGCGAAAGACCAACCAACGCTAACGCAAGCAGTAATAATACTAATAGGAATGGCAAAATAGTTAATGTGATACACATTTCCGAATCCGAATACACACCGACTGACTTCAATCTGCGGGTGCCTTTTCTTTCTTTCTAATGTAAATAAATAGAACCTGGCCCTGGCTGGCTTGGGTTTAGCAAAGAAAAATCTACCTTCGACGTTGACTCATTGACTACATTGTAGCGACTAGCTTTGTGAATGAATTCTTTACGCCTTCTTTTGTAAAGCACGGGTAAATGTAATTTCTACCTATATTTTCGTCATTACCTTTTGTAAAACTGCGTGAGTAGAACCAAAGCAAATAACAAAAGCGAAGGCATAAAGGAAGAAATATGAACATGAACTGGAAAGTAAGACTGTACGACTAGAAGTCAAGAAGTCCCTGTCGTTCTCATGCGATTATGCCGGGTCCCCTCGCCGATTCTTTCAAACTTCTGCTGTTTCGATTCGTCTCCTGTGAACGCTGTGCGTGTGCTGAATTTTAACTTCTATGCAATTTAAAATGTCTTTCAGATTTACCCCGCCCGATTTGTTAATGACATGACGATTTCCTACGCGCACGTAGGCGACACAGAATAACTGAGCAGATTTGACTGTAACAAGACCTAGAACTAGAACTGGCGTGTACAAACTTTGAGCCAAATCCGAAGAGGGAGCAGAGAAATTAATAAGAACCACATTTCTTTTGCAAGAGTCCACAAAGGCCGCATCCGAAGTTTGTCCAAGAAGTTGTCCGCTAATTCGGAACAATATTGAGAGAAATTTAATTTCTTCCGAAATGTCACCGTCAACAAAGGAGGAAATGAGGCCACCACTCAGAATCAGTTTATGGTCTCATAAACTACGAGTACTACAATCATAACTGCCCTGAATGAATGCTGCGGGGCAGGAACAAAAGTCATTGTATTACGAAACGTCTTGATTTGTGTGGCTTCCCGCATGCCTTCATTGCCAACTTTCATCACAGGTACAATGACTTGAAGGACCGACAGCGGTAAAAGATTTGCTTTCATCATTGAACATTTATTAACAAACACCAGGCGCCAACTTTTAGTCGTAGTTCCTGACTTCAAAGGCGAACTTAGCTGGAGAGCACTGATTATTTGAGGACGACGACCAGATTGCATGTCGGGCAGTCGTAGCACAACGACAAAACCTGCATGGAGTTGTCAAGCAGCAGGAGACATTCGCACTTGCTCGGATTCGAAATTCGGCTACTGATTGTTTGTTCAATGAAATTGCAAATCCTGCAAACGAATGCATCATGTATATTTTCGACTTGTGTCTACAAAAACGTTCGCGAATGAGTCAATGTCGTGATTAGGTTGTGTAAACAAATTTCAGACTGAAGCTCATTCCATTGCATCGATGCATGCATTAGTAAAGTTAAAGTAAATAGCAATGATCCCTTAATCTCTAATTCAACCTTAATCCAATAAAATATTTCGCAGTTTACTTCAGAATTGCTGAGATGAGAACTGGTCTTATTCTAGAATTCCTGCAGCTGAAATGCCTTTGTGGTTTTAAAGCCCTTAAAAGATTATCTCCAGTCCAATACCCAGCTCATACATTAAAAAAAGCCCAGAATTCTTGAATTCCTGTGACTGAGCCCTCGCATTGGTAAATTATGGCTGCATTATCGTTGTGAATTGTTCTGGCTGATTCTCTTGTTAAAACCATGTGATATTGGAATAACAATCCCACGCAAGAATAATTGTTCGTTGCTTGCACATGTCAGTCACGATATCGTTAAACCAAATCTTTGCAGTGCACTGCTAACAGACAGTTTGCTGCTACAGATGAGGTTATTACTGGAACGATGGGGGAAGAATAATGGCCTGACATGGACCATCAATTTATTTAAATTTCTCTGGCGTCACTTCAATCTTCTCACTGTTGCCTGTTCCAGCTCTCACAGGGCGAAGAATGGGGTTGGATTTGCACGCTGGAGCTGGAGATGGATCGATGAAACATGCATCAAAGCAATTTAAATGCTTCTACTACTTAAGCGTTAATAAATACGAATGACCTACAAAGATTAATGCTCTTAATAATAGCTTGGTGTCTGTGTTTATGTTTCAGACACTGTGACTGAAGATTTGTTTATTTGAAACAATGAGCTCAACTTTAAGTGTTGTATTCAAATGTATCGTTGGTTAGACGAAGACAATATGTGGATCTTACAGAAATGACGCATATGCTAGATGAAGATATGATTACAAACATTTTTCGCATAACTTACGTTTACTCATGAAATTCCTCATTCCAAGGGCTAAGGACTTCACAAAGAATCTACCTTAAAGCATTTCATGCCCCTTTCAATTCAAGTTAGCCGAACCGGTGAACCATTGTCAATAATTGATTTCACTGCCCCAATCTGAGAACCTGCTAGCGTAGAGTTGAGTCCTATTCCTGTTCTCTTCGCCGCACTAGATCCCGTTCTAATAGAACATAACCTCGCAAAATGAGGGTGTCAACATTTGGCCTAGCAGCTTCACGAGTAGTTTGTTTTGCAGTCCCCAAGTCATGCTAGGAGATAAAAAGGCGTCAATATTCCCACACTTGTCAAACTTGCCGAGAAACAAACGAGATGTGAAGTAAACCATCTTGCAGTTCGATAACATGATATAGATTAATTTCATTCAGTTCAGACTCCAAGACAAACTTTAGCTAGTCAGTTTGCCGAGTTTGCCCTCCAACTCACGTGGTATTTCTGGTTGTTTGTACTTTGTACTGCCATCCGTAATTATGCGAGGGGATGTGAAGGCGAATGGTAGGACGATTCAAAAGAGAGGAGACTGGCGAGAGTAAATAAATTGTTTAGCCTATGCTATAAAAAGCGGAGGAATTGTGATCAGGATGGGAATACGGCGCCTTTAATGTAAATAGCACTCCAGCTACACAATAATAATCCGATGCTTCTCTCCGAAACCAAGGCTGTTTCATTTCTTTCGTAGAATTCATTGATTTAGTAATCACCAGCAACAGCGAGCAGCAGGAGCAGAAACTTAATAGTTTGGTGGTTGGGATGAAACACATTATGATGCTCTATTAAAAGCAGAGAGAAAATGTTGAGAGCAAATTGAAACATAACACAAATACGAAACGAATGGAAGGGGTAACTTGCAGCCGGAACAGGCTCAATGCACACCGGCTTCCCCAAGAAAAAGTTCGGTTCGGGGCTTGAGTTTTGGGTACGACAACGCAACTTACCTTTGACTACTCCTATCCAGCCAAAAATTGCACACCAGATCCATGGTATATAAAATACGACGGCAATTTGCTTCGATTTCATTATTACAACATTTTACACACAACACCCGTAATATCTTGCGTGCGTGGAGCACCGACAACAGTTAAAGTTTCACAACCACCGTCATTAATTGGGTTGTCTGATGAAGAAGCACTTGCGTTTGCGGTGAAACTAAACGCTTGAAGTTGCACTACACCTTGTCATAAATTACGATTTTGGTCTAGTTGAGGTTATTTCGCATTTACGATTGACAAATGAACGAACCCCTTTGCAAAAACATGAAAACACAGTTTGCAGATCACTCGCACTTTTAGCAAAGTAATAACTTCAAAAATTCTGCTTCTGACACTCTGCAATTTGTGAACTAATAAATAGATGACTCAGCATAACTCAGTGTCTACGTCGTATTTCCTTCCGAATCGACAATCAAGTCCCGAATCTATTTCTGTGAGTTCAATCATGAGATCAGATAGCGACAGCGCGACACAGCAAACTCAGGCTCTGGATTTTTGCCTCGAGTGCCTGTTTTTTTAGAAAGTATTTTCATTTCCACCGACGAACTTTATTCATCTTCTCGCTGACGCCGACGCTGCGCTGAGCTTCCTGCAAATATAAAAAAATCAATTTGATTAGAATCTGAGATTTAATGAAAAATTGGTGCATAAAACGAATTGTATACCGTTTCCTGTGACTTGTTTTACAAGTGTGCTGAAAATTATTCGCAATACCGAATGAAACCAACCCATTTGTAGAAATGCAAATGTCATGAAACGATGGATGAACCGAAGAACAAGACTGCTATAAACGCTTTACAACATGCACCTTCACTTTTAGTTTCCGAGTAATTTTCCTTTACACAAACGTACCAGAAATGACTTTTGATATTCGGATACTTCGTCCCAATGGTCATCCCACTCATTCAGATCCGGAGAAAACATGCCTCGCGTTGTTCAGACAAAAATCACATATATCTGTCTATATTAATGCAGGTCCATCGTTCCTCATTAATGAGAGTTCGAACTCTTTCAATAAAATTTGAGCCATTATTTGATGTGGTGCTCGACAGTAAAAAAAATATGAGTCCAAATACCAGACGACAGTCAATAACAGCCAAAATCAACATGGTATGGATAGTGTGAAGGAACTTTCTTCACAGCGAATGGAATACAAAAGAATTATAAACGGTCTTCTTCAAGGCTCAAGGAATGCGTTTCCTAATGCGTAAACGCGAACAACCCGCTCATTTTCTGTAAAGCGAACTAAAGGCAAACGCTACGAATTTGTTGACTGAAAATCTAAACAAATTCTTTGTACTTTCTGCTCCGCGTCTTGAACTTTCGTCTTTTGGCATTAGCAGAGATTGCAGCAGCACGAAATAAAGACATAAAACGAAACTACCAATTAGCATAAAATAAAGTCGGTCTCTGTCTAATGCTTGGGCTTCACTATAACGCAATCCTACAAGGAAGTCAGTATAAACATAAACAAATTCATTAGACTTGAAGTGTTCTCGTATGACTAATTCAGCTTTCCTGGCGTTCACATTCACATTGCAACATGAAATGGAAGAATGGAGGAATTACTATGCGCCATGTGCAAATGCCATGCGATTGCTATTGCCATTGCTCTTGGCACGTTGTCACATTGTGCTCGTCGCTAATTCAATTAGGGAATTAATTATATGGCAGCACTGCACAACGGTACATGCGGTGCGGCCGGTGATGCAGCGCCGGTGCAGTGAGATTCATGAAATTGAAACGGAGACTTGACATTCCATTTTCTTTTGTTTGTCGTTTGCTCTTCGCATACCTTCATAATGGATTTCAGCCATTAGCATTTGCATTCAAGCACGGTACAAAGTACACAGTGCAGTCTGACAATTTATCGATTCTCCATTCATTCTTAGCTGAATAAGCGCACGAACTACACGTTACAACTACTACACACAAAGGAAGGATTTGTAGTACTTTCCCTTGTTTGAAGCCAAGCTGGAACTAAACCGGAACCTTACACTTCTGCTTCAATTTCGTTGAGCTTGGCATGAACAATCGGCAATCAGAGTCGAAATTGTCCATGACAAAGCAGGAACACATGTGATAGTAGTATACTGGTGCTGGAAATCGACTTTACCTCGGTCATTTGCATGACACGAAGCGTGAGACATTCCGAGCAGAGTCCTTCACCGGACATTTGACAATTTTTCATTTACTGCGAAATCGCTTTCAGTAAACTGCTTCATTTCCGTGCACACAGGTACAGTTTATTGACTTTGATACTCGTTTCTATTTGCCTTTTAATTAAAATCCAAATTCGGCAGGCGACCGAAGCTTGTCCCGGTTGCCAATAATAGTCCCAGTAAATAAATATGCACCTCTTTATTGTCTTCTCCAAGTTATTTATGAAGATTGAGCAACAAACTGCAGAGTGCAGCGCACCAGGAAGGAACGCAACCGACAACCATGTGCGAACAGGACATCGAATTTTGTGGTTCTTGGCGCATAATTCAGAAAACACGCGACAAACACGAATTTGCAATGCAAACCCGAAAATACGTATATCCCAAGCTAAACCCTTAATTTATTGCACTGAACTATTTTATATGCATGAGTACACGCACGCTGTGGCACAGTCGAAAGTGCACATTGTTTTTACAATATGTAAATTGCTTTTTCTTCGTTGCACTAAATTTATGACCCGACAAACTTTATAAAAAAACGTGAAAAGTAATTCACGCTGACTTTTACCAAGATGAAGCTTTCGCACGGTTCAGGAACCCGGTGCTAAAAGCCTTGCCACTTGCCACACCACGTCCGTACAAAGTTTACACTTTACATGGTATAATTTCATTATTTAAGAGTTCAGCATAAGTACAGTTACAAGATTGTGAAATCATTGACGGAACAACGTTACGAGTTCAATTCTGACGATCTGAACCAACTATGGAAACAATTCCACACTCCTCTGAACCTTCAGATGTCGACTGCAGAAAGGCTTTAACTTAATATTCGTCACAAATTGCCTGAAATTATTGTGGGATGAATTTCGCATACCAAATGCATCATAATTATAGGTTGGCACACTCTAAGTCGTATGGAATGTGAAGTGTCTTACACTAAAGGGCTGCATCTGCTCTCTTGCTTGTTACTTAAAATGTTTGTCTACTCGAGGCTCGCGATTCGTGGTGATAATTAAAATTCATTTTCCGCATCGTGTCCGCGCCAGTGCGTGCCTGACTGCCAGTTTTTTGCATAATGAGCATATATCCAGTAGGTTCTGCGTGTAATCGTGCACTCCAAATTTCGCAAGAATTGCGTCATCCAACCATGGACAGGAACAGCTCTTAGTGAACTAAACATTTGGAGGACGACAACGGAAACGGAAGGCAATTCAACGGCTTCTTATTCACGAACAGCTTAAGTCGCTCTATTAAATTTGCAAAAGGAAAACATTCAGAAAATTATAATGACCGAATTCGGACTTTGAGTTCTTGGCATCACAATCGCACGAAAGTCTGGAATAGTTCCTAGTTCCTGATTGCTGGGCATGCTGGGTGAAAATACTGTAATTATGGATCAGAGAGAAGAGGTGAATGGCTCTTGAATGGATTTTTGTATAATCGATAATGGTTGAGACGAAACGCGCTCCCGGGCCGAATACTTGACAAGTCATTCTGTTGATTCCTGGTTGTATGCTCAGTAAATTATGAAACTAATTCACAGTTGAACATTGGGCTCTCAAATTGGATGAATTAATTGTTGCAGCTATGAGATGAAGCCGGAACAGACAAGGCAAGATTTCGATTAGCAAAGAACACACCGCCAACACCGAAGAAAAAATTAATTAAGACAAATCGTGAGGCCGTACACAATTGCCGGACAGCCGCAGTCAGCGCTCACGTTCAATAACAATTGAATTAAGCCTTTACTCAACTCCAATGTAGCCCCAGTGTGGTGCAGTGCAATACCGGTACCAAATGATAAACGATATTCGCACCCAGGAGGAGCCACGAATAAACAAAACGTGATTATCTTCAATTCAATCTCATCTCGCATCCTATTCTCAACGAATTATCACATTAAAACGTATCGATGTTTGCATTATACTTTGCTGTGCTGCTTCTCTTAAGGCTCCCTGCTCTCTGTTGTGTCCGGATTGCTACAAAGTCGCCGACAGACTACAAACACAGAACGCGTAGGCCGAGGGAGGCACGGCACAAGCAATATCAATAAAGGCCAGATTACCAAAACGAGCCATAATTTATGACCATGAATATGAATTTGGTGTTTAATTCTTGACACCAGAATAAATATCATTTGGATGTACAATACTGTTCTGCTCTGTTCAGTGTAGGCGAGCCTGACTGTCTGACAAACTGATAGCTAAATAAATACGTACATAAGATTAGTACACTGTGCGCAACTGTAGAGAACAAGTTTCGACAAATACGGTGTTGGGCACTTAATGTAATGTATGGGTCAATAAATGCCTAAGATGTGTCACATTAAAGTGAAGCGACTGGTCTTCAGAATTACTGCCTGCTGTTTACTTGACGTTTCCTGTCATCGTGAATGAACTCAATAAGATAATCGTTATCGCATATGTTTGAAGTATCGAAGAGTTTATTCACCTGTGTTTATATTTCCTACGTTTTACGACCACGGCACGGCACGGCTTCGGTTCGCTGATGCGATTAATGACAAAATACCTTCATTAAATCCTTTCTCCAGGAGTTGAACCTATCTGCATGTCGTCTTTGACTCGTTCGATTCGAAAATCGCCAGACTGAGTTAATGCCTACTTTGCCGAGTCCACCTTCGACTTCATTTGTAACTACCGCACAAACTCATCTCGTACACAGATGCGAAAACTCGAAACTTTGCAGATCACAAACAGGAATTCACGAATTTGATCATTTGAATAATTCTTTCGACATGATTTTACAACTGTCGGCAGAAAAACCTCCCTTTGTTCACACCGTGACTTAGCTGGGGCATAAATTACAGCGATTATCACAAACGTGCGCCGACTTACGTCTTCGACTTGCCAACCGGAAGAATCTTGAATCACAACTTCACAACATTTCTGGTGTTTGCTGTTGCGTCAGCAGAAGACTCCAGGTTCTTTAAGTCCGTCAATTCGGGACACGCCCGGTGTGCCAATGTAATCAATGGGCACCTTTGGATACAAGCCACCGACTTTCTGATTGAGATTTTGATGTCATTCGCGGATAACTGAATCACGGATCACGGATCACGGCTCACCGTTCATTTTCGGGTCTCAAATGAGACACAAACACACGCTTAAAGAAAGAAGTGCTAAGCTTATCGTTTATCGTCTTGCCCAGACTTCACACACAACACGCAACGCAACGCGGAGAACTTCACTGCACGAGATGTAAACAGAGACTGAATATTTAAATCCTTCATGTTCACTCTGCCTCTCTGCGTCCTAGGTGATGAGCCGCAGCCGCCTGCCTGCTTGCTTTCGATGCGTTTGAGGTACGCACATGAAACTGGTGAGACAGTTTACTCGTTCTACCATCTACTCAAAGGGCGCATAAAATACATGTAGCAGGCAATGGAAAGTCTGCAACTATTTCTCGTTCACGTTCCACATATACTGTACGTACTGAGACTGTGAAATGTAAACTGCAACTGCAGACTGCAACACTGCGCTATCATTCATATACCTCATATTACTTTTGCTTTCTATGCGGTATCACATCGTAACAATAGGCAACGGCACGGCACACGAGAGGAGGATGGAGGACTTGCTCTCTGGAGCTTCCAGGACCCGAATGCGACTGAAAGCGAAAGTTTCGACTCTCCAGCAGTGTAGAGCGGCGAGACGAGCGAGCACAAGATCGAAGAGTTCAATTCTCGAAACACACCATAATATTTATTAGGAGCATAAATAAAGTGCAGCTTAGTTTTAGTGCAAGTCGGATTCGGAGCGGAATAATGGGCTTGCACAATGCAACCTACTAAGTTCCCCTTCCAGCACTCGTCCGCGCTGCGGCAGACGCAGAACCGGTTGCAGTCGCACTGACTGCAGGCGCGTCGAGTGCTTCCATGGCGTGGCTGCGTGCATTATTCTCCTTCTCACTTTCGATCTAATCCACGGTATGAGCATAAGCACCGAACCCGAAAGCACATTAGGCTCATTTTTAAAAGCAAACGGAGAAGGAACAGGCGAAGCTCAACGCAGGCGGTGCTGGTCTCGGATGTTTGCAATCTTGCTCTGGAAACCCTCCGTGACGGCGACTAGTAATTGCAATCGCTTTGCCACATGTAAAAGCCAGTGCTAAGGGTAAAACTGGAGCAAATCTGAATCAATTGGTGAAAGATGGGTTAATTTGTAGCGGATTATCTGAAATCTAGGATCAATAACTAATTTCGAAACCCAGTAGTGATGCAGTGAATATGATAACTACAACCACATGATGACTACCCCAACTATCTTTGACAAGCCCATTTCTAAAATAAATTGCAAATATGTAAACGGCAACAAATAGAATACATTTTCAGCGGCAGATTCCAAGTGCCCTATTTGAATTAGAATTGCAAACCATTGTCGGTAACTTATTCATGGGCATTGCTGCTTAGAATATTAATAGACCAAGATAAGATCGATGAGAATGCAGAATGCGGAATCTCTTTGATTTTGTGATACCGATCAGCCTTCTTCGCTTTTCGTATCATCGCCCCAATCGATTTCTGTGGATAAACTGGAGCAGTCCCAAATCGACGACTGCCATTCCCGTGATGTATTTACTTCAAAATAAAGATTCCAGCAAAACAGCAGAACTCAACGAATCCTGCTTGGATTTTGTGCGATTGCAGTGCAGAAACACTGCTTGATGAGAATCTGGGAGTAAACACAAGTTGTTTACCAACTTGGGTGGCTTTCTTGAAGAAAACAAAATTGCATTGCCTTGTTTGCAACTTTTCAAAATAGCCCAAGGCAAGCGGCCGCGGAGGACTAGCTGAAACACGCGGTGAAGCGGAAGAATGTAACACACGATGCCGGCATTATTACCCTGTAATAAAAATAGAATATTAAAACAAACGTTGCTGCACAAAACATGCAACCGTCAAGATCAAGGTGGGCTAGTGAATATAAATCTACGGCGTTAATAATAGCTTAGCATTCGTGAGTCCGTAGTTTTTTATTTAATAGATGCAACTAAGTGCTTGAAGGGCAGATTCGTCATTCGTATTTTTCTTATTGCATTGCATTGCGTGTGCGTGAGCAAATCTATTAAGGGAAATTATGACTCATAAGAATTCCGGGCTGGTAGATAAGAATTTTGAGACGGGTTTGTCCAGGAAAGTTTGACTCGAGTTTTGTGGGCTAATTACGACGAAATACTGTACGCTTGAATAAATTCTTTTATTTATGACCGAAGTTTAATTTAGCTTGCACATATTGTAATTGATCAGATGCCTCCATCATTAACTTACGCAGTGCAAATTCTTCTCGCCCTTCAAGTTCGTAGCTGAATATTTTAACGGCTTCTTCACGAGCAGTTTCTAGTTCACGAAGCTCTGTGCAAAGCCGCGAAGTTTCGCCGTTTTTGTTGTCGGAGACCTTTCTGCCGTTTTCTGCGTTAGTCAACTTGATGAAGAGCTTGAGGGTCAGGCCTTGCTGCAGAAAGTATAACAGCCGACCTGAAATTACAGATGAATAATTGAAGACGTAGAAGGAGCTTTTCAGATAAAATTAGCAGTGACGAAAACGTACCTCGCAGTGTTGTGTAGCCTGGAAGGATGACATTCCCAATTTCAATACATTTCTTAGTGAAAGTAATCATTGTCTCAAGAAGCTCAATTTTCTCGGGTGCTTTCATTTCCTTTAACGCAGCTGCAATGGAAGGGGCGGAGAAGAATAATGAAGTTTTCTGAATCACCATGATTTCGATATCAAAAATTAGGTAATGGTTGGGATGAAAGAGTTGTGGACAATATTTGGTTACAAGCAGTCTCAAATTGGCAATACACTTGAGCATAGAAGCTGCATCATGACCCGCATGCATGCTGACAACCTCCTTCGTCTCTTTCTCAATGGCACTTGTCACACTGTCCGCATAACTAACAGGTTTCACCAGCCCACACGAAGATGAAGACAAGGAAGGTGAAACGGGTTGACATATCCAATCTGAATTGGGATCTAATGGCGCGGCAGAAACCAGATACCCATCTTGGCATTCTGGGCACTTTAATGATGAAAAATGCGTGCCTAACTCAGTCGCGTCTTGACATCTCTTGCAAGAACAATAAAAGTATTTGGTTTCTTTTAAACGTTTTCTTCTTGACATGGTGCCAACTGTTACTGGGGAGTACAGGTCCGTAATTGAGTATCCGGCTGAAATTGGCACGGTTGCCTTCAAGTGAAACTCAGAATTCATTTGGATCGACCAGACTGCATTTGGCTGGCAGTCGTGCGCCGGCATGCTCGCGAAGAAGTACAAATATGTGCTGCTCCTGAAAAAATCAAACACATGGGTCCAAATTAAAGTATTATCACCTAAATGCTTTGACTCTTGGCACTCACCTGTAAAATGGTGACGAAGGGCGCACACTGCTGTCATCACTCCCAAACACATTTGTTTCCAATGCACCGATGATGTGATCAATTTCCTCAATGCTGTACTGCTTCAGGCCGCATATGTGATGAATGAATTTGACAGCAGCAAGAGAAGTTAGTATTCCCATTGGTCCATTAGCCCTGGACTCGCTGTGAGATTCAAGGTCACAAATTCTCTGCCAAACTTTAGGTTGGGATTCTTTGCACAGCAAAGCCCTTAGAATGATAATTTTCTCATAAGCTCGAACTTCATTAAGCATTTTTGCAATTGGGAGTACGTTGTTCGTCCTGAAGATTACACACTCATTGTTTCGATGATCTGGCGCCTGGAAATGATAGTCAAAGTCAGGTTTCTTACAACCGAACCTCTCGCTATAGTGGTATTGAGTCAGTCAAGTTGTCTTACCGCTTCGCACTGGGCGCCACAGACCGGCCATTTACAGCTCTTGCAGAAGTACGGCTTTGCAACGATCCTGAAGCACGCCAGGCAAATTGGATAATACTGTCCATTTTGAACACAGCTCTTGGGTCCAGCCACAAGAGGTTTTTCTTTTAGAACAATTTCACCAATTTTGATGTCGCGGGTGGCCACAAGGTGTCTTCCTACAATGGAGTTGGATTCGATGGTGGCTGGGAAGCATTCCGGTTTATGGTTCTTCCAGTCCTTCTTCTGATGATCCTTCGAGCAGTAAGCCACCTTGCAGCAGGCGCTACAGCGTTGAGCAGGTGTCTTATCACAGATCACACATGATAAAGGCAGTGGTCCTGGTAGCCCAATTCCGTCCTTGGTAGAACCATTCACTTGGGGTTGGACTTCTGACATGTCGGCCATCACAGTTTCACGTTTCACAATCACCTTTCCAGGCTGGTCCTATCAGGTTCACGCCTGGCCTCAAATTGTGCTGTCACAAGCCATGCGTCGTTGTTTCGTCAAGCTCACCGTCCACGAACAAATGAAGCGACATTCTCAGTCACGCTCCCGGTCCGATTCCATTCTATTTTTACAGTTTAATTATCTGCTTAGAATAAAGGAAAAGAGCAGACTGAAATGCACGTGCCAGACAGAAACCCCGTCTGGTAGCCGTTATCATTATATGAATCGTCACACAATGCTTTTCACATTGTTTTTAATTGAAATTGTTTCGTTCTTTATAAATAATGCAGCAGACTAGACTTTGAGTTTCGTATAAGCGAATCCAACTCGGTCGTTGCTATACGCTATAAGCTATAATGTCGCTGAAGTAAATTGCATCCCTGAAATAAGGTTGAATTGTCTGCGATTTGTGTTACAAACTGTCGGGATACATTAACAAGATTTCATGTAATACGGTCTGGGGAATTACAAGTAGCAATTTTTTGGCAGAAGTGTATCAAAAAACCGAGCTGCATTCCTTAACTTAAATCGTGTGTCTGAGCCAGACGTTGTTGCGTGTTCGAATTGTTCTTGAAAGTTTCGTATCTTTGTTTTTCGATTGCCGGTTAGAATTCTGAGATGTCGAGTTGTTCTTTGCAAGAATAGTAAACACGGCACGTTTTTTTTTACTCACTATCACCAATAATTCTTGACTTGTCGCAATTAAAATCACAGTTCAGTAGAGAAGCTTCCGTTCTGCTGTTGCCGAAGGTTGGCTTTGAAGGCAATAAATTACGCGATACTTATCTTCGTCTTGTTTGACTGATTCCTGGCCGCCAGAAAGGTTGCCAAATCGTATTAGTTGCTATAAATTGTAATTGTAGTGTGAATTTGGAAAAAGGAAAACAATTGTAAAGGGAACAAAAGCGTGTCTGCGCCCGTGGAAGGCAGCCGCCGATTAATCAGAGTGACAGCGTCTGAAGCAGCCTGCGCTTTGACTGATCACTCCCAAGAATAATGATCCCAAGACACCGGCAAGGTCCTTTCTCAGACTTCAGACGGGCAAAGTAGACAAAAGCAGGTTAATGAATTGTACGATTCCATATACATCGTAATTGCATTTCTTGGCAAACGAAAATGTCCCGCAGAGCTCTGACGTGATGTGCAACTGCGACTGTGCGACTACTGTGCAGATGCACGGACAGTCTGCCACACAATTAGCGCAGCGATGGAATCACGGGTCCCATTATATAATCATGCTCGCCTGTCTGTATTTTCTTTTGTGCGAGTTTCGTCTGCATTTTCTTGCCAAAGTCCTTATCATTTAAATTCTTACGTCAAAAGTTTCTCATTTATAATCCGAAACCCTAGTCAGACGGATGTTGGATCATTCTTCCAAGAAGATTAGCAGCAACATATTTGCCACAGTACATTCGGTTTTAATTACACATTCGAGCACAGTCTAGCTCTAAACTCTATAGTGTGCAAGGCGAAAGAAAGAAGCTTCAAGCTTATTAGACGACATGGATCTGGCTGAAGGGATGCAGAGCTGTCAAGAACTTTCAAAACGTATTCTAAACTTTGGCACTAATGCATTTTGTAATAGCGAGCGAGTTGCAAAGGTTGAGAATTTACACTCACTTAGCAAATGTTGAAATAATGAATGACGGCTTGCAATTTTGATGAATTGCACAACCCAGCAATAAATCATGCTGCTCGCGCTAGGGCTTCTTGAGAGATAAGCATTCAAAATTGCGAAATAAATCTTCAACTTGCAATTCGACCGTTTCAAGTTGACAGCTTAGATTTAGCCGCGTGGATTGCACTGTGTCATCTGTGACGACCGACTTGACTTACCTTTGATGACTGCAAAATTTGCAGACCAACACCTGCAATTAATCACCCAAACGCCTTTCATCCATGGAAGGATCACATTTCAGATGGATGTTGTCGGGTAGCTCGCATTTGAGGTCGGCAGCTCTCATGGGTGTGAATTCTTAAATTGTTGCCTTGGCTGCCGTAGCATAAATGGCAATCGACACACAAGTCCGAAAATCGTATGATGGCAAGGCTCAAGGCAGTTGAGAGTCGCAATCACAGACTACAGCCCAAGAATCAATAAAACAAGACCACTTAATTTTGCTGGCCATCACGTCACTTGTACATGTTTGCGTCAAAGTCGACAACTTGATTTTTACATTTAGACGCCAAATAAAGAGTTCAATATCAGTGATGAATCTTCTAAGGGGTTATTCGTAATCAAAAAGAAAATACGAGGGCCCTTTTTATTAATAACTCATGACCTAATCATAGTATAACTTATTATTTTCCAAAGTAACCTCCTTGAGCCCTAATGCACTTTTCCCAACGGTCAGGCAAGGTAGAAATTCCTCCCTTGTAGAACGAGGACGGTTGTTTCCTGAACCACCAATTTGGACATTTTTCCACTCCCTCGTCGCTGTTAAACCGTCTGTTCCTCAAATAGTTCTTCGCTTTCGGAAACAAAAAGTAGTCGGAGGGAGCGAGGGACTGTATGGTGGATGCACAAGTTCAATGAATCCGAGCTCCTTCGCTGCGTTCTTGGCGACGATGGAGCTGTGAGACGGTGCATTATCGTGAGAATTCCGTCATCCCAATTGTCACCTCTGTACTTCTGAATCTTCTTCAATTCCCCCCATATTTCTGCATAAACTTCTCCAGTCGTCGTTCTTTCTTTACGAAAATATTGGATGAGCAGTACACCCACGCAGTTCCAGAAGACCACGGACATAACCTTCTTATTGGACAATTCCCGAATGGCCTTTACTGGAGCCCGCGCACCACGTTCAAGCCATTCCATAGACATTCTTTTAGTTTCAGGTTCATAGTGGTGCAAATATGTCTCATCTCCAGTAACGATATGGCTGAGAAAGAACTCACTATGCAAGCTCTTCAGGTGCAAGTTGTCCTTACGTGCGAAAATTCTCGATTTCATTTGGTCCTTTGTCAATATTTTGGGAATCCATCTGGCACACCTTACAACTAGGCCCAGAGTCGAAGTTAATATTTTATGTACTGTCCCAATCAACAGTCTCAATCTTGCTGACACTTCGCTGATGGTAACTCTTCGGTCCTTATCAAGGATTGCCCGAACCTTCGTCACATTTCGTTTAGTTGCTTTCGTTGTGGGTCTTCCTGGTTTTGGTCTGTCACTCACGGGCACATTTTCATCTTCAAATTTTTGGAACCATCGACGAACGGTGAGGTAATTGGGCGAATTTTTTTTTCCGAAAACCGATTTCAAATCGGACCAGACATGACTGATATTTTTGGCATTGAACTTTCCAATTTCTATGTACGATCTCCACTCAACTTTATGCTTTTCCATGGCTGTTTTTTAAAGGCGGATATCTCGAGACTAAAGAGCATCAGGAACATGACTCCTCCTGCTCTTAGTACGTCAATTTTTAAGCTATCAACTGATAAAAACTTCCTGTGTTTAGGGTTAATTCCTTAGCAGATAGACAAGTGCCCAAAATGTGCATTACATGCTGAATGGCCCTCGTAGATAGCATTTAGTATTGCATCATCTTCCCGCCTATGTCATCATGTCATACTACGCTAAATTAGTTAAACTAAACAAAAGCCAGAGAATTGAAATTGGCATCTGCAAGCGGACCAACGCTTTGGTGTTTGACGTCGTGGAAGAAATTAATGCTCCTGCATAAATTCTGAAGGATGTTGACATCCGATCGAAGAAGGATCAGTGTCGGTTTCGAATTTCCATGTATTCAATGGTGCACTGTAACTGACTTACCAAGACACCGAAATGTGGAGTGATCAGAAATCGGTGGCAGGCGCAATGATTAATATAGTTATCATTATTTCCTGTCCATGGTAGAAAATCGAGGTGCACTTTAATTTAGCGGGGTTAGACCAATGTCGCCCAAAATTTACACAGAGGTAGTTTTCGATGTCCTGAGCAAGAATCCGAAAGAGTTTTTTTTGCGGAAGCGCTTCCATCAGAAAGCAGTCCAGGCAACGGTCACGCTTAGCGACCTACTTCTACCGTAACTATGACTGCTAATTCTTCCTAGCGCGTTGTTTGGTAAATTCTTTTCGACTCTCCGCCGAGTCTGACTGAGCCATGAACTCATTCAAAACGTATAAGTACATGGGACGTATTTCTGATGGTTGCCACTTGACTTCTGCATTCTGATGTGCAACAACGTAAGAGCCGAAGTCTGGAGCTGGAACAGAAGCGAAAAACGAGACACTGGAGAACACCTTCCTGTCTTTCCTTGCTGCCGTCAGCAAGGTTTACCACAATTAAACTTCCTCAAACGACTTAAACCTTAAACTAACAGCCCTGTTAGGGCTACAAATATTCAAATTCTTAACAAATATTCTTACTCAAGACACCGAAAGCTACCACTGTGTAAATTTTGGGCGACATTGGCCCAACCCCGCTAAACTAAAGAATTTCCGAAATCGTAATCAAGGCAAGTGCCATTATATAGATCAAGAGATGAGATTTCAGTCAGGCATCAGGCACTGCTTTCACTGCACTGCAGGCGACTTTCTTTCCTCGATTGTGCAGTAATGTAATTCGTCGTCGCTCCGTCGATTTTGACGTTCAATACCATTAGAGAATGAAGATGGTAAAGAAAACAAACTTGAAGGTTTTCTCCCTCTTCCAAGACCATCGCAATACTCTCGTCTGTTTCACTCACCCCTCAAAGCCTCAATTTTATTTTATGTACCGAAAGTTAGCGAACGTAATATCTTTGTAATAAAACCACGTCTTGCTCTTGTGCTTTCTCCTGCCTGCGCTGCGCTTCCTCTGCAGCAAAGAAAAGGAAATTGAAGAATGAAAATCTTGAAGGAGGGAGAGAAAAGATAACAATAAAAGATTCTCGAGCCCAGACCATACAATGGAGCAGGGTTTGAGGAGTGTTGCATAATGTCGTGTAATGTATGAGAATTTCTTTGAAACTGTTCAACCTATTCTTTTAACTCGAAGGAAAGTGAAGGGAAGGGAAAGATTTAAGCACGGAATGAGAATGAGCAGCTCAAAAACCACTAGAATAACAACGTAAATTCAAGAACGTGTAAAGGCGGATGAAGATTCACAGTCTTTTCTTTTACTTGAACGCGGACGCGATGGTCTCGTGGTGCCAAGAAGATTGAAACGAATTTGAGGGTAGAAACGGCACAGTAGAATACCCGGAGTCGACTCGAATACCCCTTCCTGAGCACTCCTGTGGAGATCGTGAGAAGCATCGCAGGCTACTCGGCTTTTGTGCAGTTTTGCTTGCATTTATTAAAATTTTCTAGTGATTAATTTTGCAAAGGTCAATTGCTAATTAGCCTTATGTCAATATGCGACTGCAGTCGTTCCGTTAAGCACATGGATCAACATACTCTGTAGCATGGACATATTTGAGGTTGAATAAACATTGGTTTCAGAACTAAAAACTTTAATTTATTGCTCAATTATCTTCATGATTTCGCAATCGTACATACTGGTTAAGCTCACGATTCCTACTCTTGATCAATGTCCAACTCACAGTGTAACTATAGGTTATCTACTTTCTTTCTTCAAGAGTAAGATTACGAAGTGATTAAAACTAATCGATGCTGTACCTGTTTTACTGTTTGCTTGGTTTTTTTTACTTCTTTGCCATCTTGGCCCCAGTTGACCCAAGGAGTACTTGAATAAATATATTTGACAAAAGCGACATGTAAATAAGTTTCGTATTTTTATCGACGAAGAACAGTGACGATATTCGACAAAATAACGGTCGACATGATGCAAGACTGGCCTTGATGTCCATGCGACCTACGAGCTTCGGCGATCTTCGAAATGCATGTTGAACCTCCAACGACTCCTCGTTCACAGTCGCCATGTACGTGATTGCCCCAACACATTCTCCAGCACAAAATATGAATCCAGCAACGAAAAAGCCATACACGAACCAAATGATTGAGCCGTGAAATCTTATTATGGCGAACAGGCAGTATATTGCACCGATTTCACAAGCAGTTTTAAGAATTGGGAATAAAGCTGATCCAGTTCCATTGTTGTACAACGTGTTTAGATGTGTGAGAATTCGGTACATGCTCACCGCTCTTCGTTGAATATGAATGTGTTCACTGATGATCCATTCAGAACTAAACAGACACAAGATTCAAGATTCGATTAGCTTCGCACTGTGCGAACTCGAAGATTAGCATTTAACTTACCTAATTTTTTCCATCCAGAAGTTATTGATCGTGATGTACGCATGACCACTATACAAGACGAAAAAGTGCAGAAGTATTATCCGGGACCAAGCGCAAGATTCAAGAATAATAGTGACAATTAATGTGACTTCCGATTTCCAGTGTCCAGGTAGAATCGAGAAGAGGGAGTACTTATTCTCAGGAGCAATGAAAGTTATCCCAGGGAGGAACACACAAACGAGAATTAAAAGATATGCAGCGACGCTAGCGAATACCTTCTCACGCGTATTGGGTTTAGCAAATTCTCCTCTCCCTAAATAAGATTTACCTTGTTGAAATATAATTCTTACAGATTAGTCTTAAGCTCAAACCATGTCGTAGGCGCAGAAAGGTAGACTTATTCGATTTTCGACTCACCAATTGCCTGATTAAAATGCAGGAGTTGATTTCCAAGAGTGGCCAATTCGTCTGCCTTACGAAGGGCGCCCAGTTGAAGAGACAGTCCGATAGAAAATGACAACACCATCAAACCATTTAAGAGGACAGAGAAATGCAGAGATCTAATTTCTTCAGGCGTGTATCCAAAGCCGGGAATAAGTCGCACTATGACATAGATGAGATGGACAATGCAGCTACCTATATTAAGGAAGCCTCCGAGTTTCTGAAAAATGCTACGAGTCGTGTCCATTTTCTTGAAGCCATTCTTACTCCAAGAGAATGGGAAAGTTTGTGAAATGGAAATAAAATAGAAGCAAGATTTTAGTAGGTTGTATTCCACTTTCGTTAACATTTTTCACGTTAATGAATACTCGCACTCGCTAGTTGAGATCCGTGTCAATATGCTTGGGACTGGCGTCGATTTGAATTGAACTCGAATTCAAAAATATTACGGACGGAATTACGGCATTGTGTAAATATTTGGAGGTATTCAGAAATAATTGCTGCGCTTACTTGCAGCTATCGACATCTTACTCTCAGTAAGATTATTTATCGCCTCATCTTTTGGTAGCTCATGCCAGAAACGAACTGTAAACAAGGTTCGGTATTTTGGACAATTAAGCGAGTCCAGAATCAATTCGGATAATTTTTGGTAAAGCGACTTAGCAAATATGGAAGATTCGCAATCAATAATAGGAATCAAGCAATCAGAGTTATCAGAGGTTTAACATCGAAACAGAAACCTTTTACCTTGCTGATAGGTTACGCTCGCAATGACAGAAAAAATACAAACAATTTTCTTATTTTTGAGAGTAAAGTAAGACATTTATTTAGTCTTTTCATTTCCAGCAGTTCCAAGCAGCACGTGAATAAACACATTCAACAACAGCGAACTGTACACGAGTTTCGTTTCTTTCTCGACAAAGAAGAATGTTGATATCCTGCAAATGAGCGGTCGGCAAGATGCCACGATCCGTTTCTGCTCCTCTTGCCCACGAAGATTTGGAGACCTTTTGAAGCACTCCCGGAACCGCAATGACCTTTCGTTGATGCATGCCATTGTCTTGATTGACCCGACACATTCGAAGATGCAGAGTATAAATCCTCCACCGAAAAATATGAGAACTAGCACATTAACCGACTGATGAAGTCGCATTATCGCATAGAGGGAAAATATTGCGCCGAATTCCAGAACTGTCTTCAGGATCGGAATCAGGACGGATGCACAGCCGTTGTTGTACAGGATATTCAAGATCGTCAGACTTCGATACATTTTCGGCGCCCGTAGTTGAACGTGCAAATGTCGACTTGGGATCCATTCAAAGCTATACAATAGTGTTGTATTAATGAAACTTTGGTGAGGATGCGTTCCTTCATACTCTTACCAGATCCTGTCCAGCCAAAATAAATTAGTTAAAATATACGCGTATCCGATGTATACCAGGAAAAGATGAAGGACCACGATCTTAATCCAGGCACAGGCTTCAATGAAAACCGTTATTGTTAGGGCCAAATTAGTTTGCCATCGTAGAGGCAATGCGGAGAAAGTCGTGAATTTGTTTTGTGGATCAATCAAGCTTAACCCTGGTAGAACGATTGAAGCAACGAAAAGACAATACAAAACAAAGCCACACACGAACTTGTCTCGAAGATTGTGGTTCGCATATTCACCGCTGTCCGAGTACAGCTTTCCTGAGGACAACATCAGCAACTCGTGTCAACGATTTTAATGACCAAAAGCTCAACTCTCACCGTGCAATCTGTTGAAATACAGAAGTTGATTTCCAAGGGCCGCGAGCTCCTCTGCTTTGTACAGTGCACCAAGCTGAGTTGCCAGTGCATTGAGAAAGCATACGGGTAAGATAGTATTAAGAAGAACTGCGTAATGCAGTGATTGGAATTGCTCCGTAGTATACCCAAATCCAGGAATGAGCCTAATTATCAAGTAGACAAGATGTACCGCGTACCACGCAATATTCAATGTGCCTCCCAATTTTTGCAAAATTGTTCTACGCGTGTCCATACGCTGGAGACCACTCTTATTCCAAGAAAATGGAAATGTCTGTGAGTAGGAGTTGATGAAGAAGCAGCACTCCAAAAGCTTGTGTTCCAGTTTGGTTAACATGTTTTCAATGTGAGCTATGACTCTTATCTGACCCTGAACATGCATCAAATACCAGTTGATGAGTACGATTCCGTCGGCACGAAGATAAAGGTAAATATTTGGACACGAGGACAGAAAATTAGAGGTAAATCATGAAAGTATCGTAAACGTAAGGGGCATTGAGATAAGAAAATAGCATTCGAGTCAATACGTTCCTGCCTTGTGTGTAATAACTTATATTGCTCCGTTACAATGCCAAAAATGTAAACGATCAACCAGAATCGTACTGCAATGACTCTTAGTAACTGGTTGGAAGCGGCGACAAAATAAATGCGGAGCTTTCAATAAACGACATTGAATAATGCTGTTCAAAAGGAGCAAAAAGGTACGCCAACAGCACCCGGGGTTCCCAGGCGGTCACCCATCCAAGTACTAACCGGGCTCGACGTTGCTTAACTTCAGTGATCGGACGAGAACTGGTGCTTTCAACGTGATATGGCCGTTGTCGAGTGAGTAGGAATCTTTACTCTCTTTTATGTGTATGTTAATATTAGCATTACTCTGTCTCATCTAATTACTTGGTACGCTTCATGTAAGTACAGAGACTGCTAAGAAGAATTTATTATCTCACTTAATGCTTCTTAGTTGGAACCAGAACCTGTGCGAAGCCCATTCTTGAAAATTGTATTTAATATCGCCAGACTTTTGAACACTTTCAGTGCCCAGATACGATTTCGTCTGAGATTAGGATTCAATTGTTTCGTGGAGAAGTTCTTCAAGCTGTTGGGAATCAATGTACAAATTCCAAACTCAAATGCGACTGCTTCATCGGATTCGGATTCAGAATATCTTACCACTAGTCATGTGTGCAGAAATTGGTGCTTATAATGTAGGCATATCCCACACAAAATGTCAACCAATTAAGCAGCATCAAACATGTCCAGGTACGACTCGAACGCAGTTGTTAGCATAAGCATCCACCACGTTTGGAATTTGGTAGGCACAGCAGAAAAGACGGCGTACTTATTCAGAGGAGCCAGGCTTTCGATTACGGGTGGAAGAGGTCCACTGAGAATGAAGAGGCACAGTCCAAAGGCAAAGATCACCTTTTCTCTCACATTGAGCACATATGCTATGATCGACAAGCCAGTCGCAAGCGAATAGTGAACCGAGCTGATTTCCTCTTTCGAGTAACCAAAAGTAGTACCAGAAATTGATCGAACAATCAGGAGCAGCGTTGGCCGAAACTGGATAAAATATTCAATCCACTTGCAATCTTTTGCCAAAATGACCTCTTTGTAGAAATTCTGTCAAATCCGGACTTGTTCCAAGCAAACGGCAGAACTTGACAAAGTGTGACAGCATAAATACAATTCAGGAATATCTTATCCTCAAGATTCGTCAACATCTTTTTGGAAACCTAGGCTAGATCCAAACTGACCAGAGGCGTGCTCAGAGATATGGCGAACTTAACCTGGCATGCTCAAAGATATCCCGACGCGACTTTTGCAGTCGTATGAGTGCAACTTGAAGTTATTTCAAGAATTGCGTTCTTGAAGTTTGAGATTGTTTAATAGCAGGTTGTCATTGCAGTCTGACTTCCAGACTGGAAATGCCAGGACAAGGCACAGGTCTGAAAGTTGCATGTGACGCATGCTATAATCATTAACATTGAGACTTGTGAGATATTTCCAGAAGATTTTAATTCATGGTCAAATCGAAAAAGTCTTTTCGTCATTTGTAGCCGAACAGATGGGAACATTTTGTGAAGAATCGGCAATAAACTCTACCCAATTCGAAGTGGACAGGTCTCAAAATAGTTTAATACATTTTATTACGTTGAATGAGGGTGGAAATAATTGTAGTGGATAAATTGGTTTTCGTTGAAAGCAATGTCTACTTCTAAAAGCGGAGAGAAGGTACACTTTACTAAAATGAAGCTAAATGCGCATTACAAATTCAGCTATTTCATAGGCTTAGACAACCTATACTTAACTATGCCCAAGATTTCAATGCCCATGATTGTGTTTAAGGTCGTGACCGGCATGATCACGGTCGACATGAACTTTCGCGAACTGTCCCAGCCGAAGAGCGGACGCTTGACACAACTAGAAATGAAGAAATATTACCGCAAATTCACGTTGACGAAAGTAAATTGAAAAATGTGAACCTTAACTTACATTCAACTTCAAGACAGCATTTGGTAATTCGGCAACTCTTCCAGCGTCCGCGAAGGCGTTTTGATTGCATTTATAGTACTATAATATCATTATTACGTTAGTGTACAAGTCGTGCCTTACAGCAATTTCCGACAGTTGCATACCGTAAAGGTTTCCGACCAGCGACTACAAAAGTCATTCATATTTGCTTCAGTATCCAGCAAATGCCCAAATGATTGAGATTGACACATGTGAAATAGTTCTGTTCCCTGTAAAACCAAATGCAGTTCAAACAAATGAATGATTCTAACCTCAACCAAACTGAAACTTACAGGCACTTTTGAATAACATTCGAAAACTTTGGCAGTTTTAGCGTCGTCATGATTTCCAGATTTGCAGGCCTCTTCCGCAATTTTGACAACCCAATAAAAGCTACCGTTGACGACTTGATTTTGCTGTTCTTGACAACCGGAGTCCTCAACCATGAAGGCTATTGTCACCAAAAAGAAGATGCTTGCTAATGTTTTAGGCTCCATTGGTGTACTATCGGAAGGCAAGTGATATGGCAGTCGGTACTTACGGCTTCATTTTATAGCTGATTGTCAGCGACCGTTCGCTCGCATTGAATGGTCCGTTTTAATCATACGACTAGATGCTAATTTGGTGAAATGTTAAAAAATTAACAATAGTCCAGGGCATTCATCATTGAAAAAAATGGCCTTGAAGCAACGTAAATTTGAACCTTGGAGTTTGAAGTGTTATGCAACCTTTGGAATTACATCCTTGAAATTGATAGCGTGTGGTTGTGCAAATAATCACGTGGATGGAACTGAAGTTCAAAGTACAATGTTCAATTGTTGCGTAATTAACTCTGTAAAAACCATCTTGTGATCCTGCAAAGACAAGCTATCTTATGTCCCTTCAAAGATCTCGAACAGACTACCCCACACAGTGCGGCTGTCTCTCGTGAACTTTGAGCTGTCCTGTGAGCACTCCCTAAATTCTTAGAACCGAAACTGATTATTCATGTGCAATGCAGGTTATTGCAAACGATTTGTCTTTTATTCAATCAATCGTCCTTGTTCTCCTTGTAAAATGATGTAAGCTAAGTACAATTATCTGGTATCACATTTAAGATATTTTTGTTATTGAACATCAACTGCGGATACACGAACTTAAAAATAAGGGAGCGATGACGTAAACTACTATTATATTAGTTTCCGCTTATTGGACATGAGGGGCACGAACCGATTAACCGTTTACAACGTCGAAAGTAGCATATCTAGTACAAGAAAGTTAGCTTCAGTCCGAAACACTTTAATACACCGAATAGTTCTGAGCATTTCGCAGTCGCGGTCCAGCGTCTTGTCTGTCTATTTCGGCTGAGCAGAATTGGTTGCATAAGCAGCAGGGCTGGACAGCTCAATTTGAATTGAACTCACACAAACTCATTTACTCCCTTATGGTACTTCATTAACTTCAGGTTGTTTCTCCGTGTCATTAGGTTACATTGAAGTTGATTCTTGGCAGCACCAATTTCCTTTGTGAGATTCCTGTTGAATGCAGAAAACGAGATTCAGGAATTGGTCAAATTATTAATGACATTATGAGGCTAACTTAACCTCACTTACCCTAAATCATGGCAGTTAACAATACTGAAAGTTGCGTTGAGGTATAGCGACAGTCTGGTGAAGCTTACCTTCAACTTGAAAAGAGCGGCGCAAGCTGTCTTCGATCGATTGGCTTTCCGTTTCCGGTGTTATAATTTCCCTTAAATAATCTTTTATTCGCTGATTTTCCACTAGTAAAACTATCACTGGAATACGCAGGAGACGTTGACCTTGAGTTTTTCGATAAGCGAGCGATTCCACCGTTAGAGTTCAAGTTGAAAGTATTGCTGCCTGAAGGCGTTATGGCGTTTTTATTAGGATTTATGATAATGTTATCCTCGTTGCACTCAGCGTACAGATTACAGGACGTGGAGTCTGACGCAAGACTGGGCAGTGATGACTGAATTTCTCTGTCCATCAGAGGACACATTTGCGTTGACTGTTGGGTGTGGTAATTGTTGAAATCGGGGTCTGCACTTTGATACACAACTTCGGTGAAGCCGTTCGCAAGTAAGGCGGACTTGTTGGGGTTAAAAATTTCGCCAATATGATACAGGTTTTCGTTTGCGCGACTGTTCATTGGAAGACGACCGCTAGACACGCTCGTGTTGTATGACTGTTGCAGTGATTGTTCAAACGGAGTGAGATGAGATCGACTTGCATCAGGGCTCGGGAAGCAGCCAAGTCTTGAGGGCATTGGCACCTGCAAAATCAAGATACCAATGATTATTTGAACGAACTGCAATCATCCTAATTAATTTACTGCTACTGGGATCAGTCATACCCTTTTCATTGGCGCTAAAGGAGAAGGCGACGGAGATGGCTGTGTAGACTTATACTTATTGTAGTTATTTGACGCAGTTGAGAACTTCGAGCGACCTGAACCAAACTTGTCAGTCTCGCGATACTTCCCTTTATAAACTCCGCCATTCACCGACAGAAGATCCTGCAACAAAATTGATAATTTTATTTGAAATTCAATAGATTATGTAGTACAATGCAAGCTTACATATGCTGGTCTTCGTTGTTGAATTAGCGTCGTTGTGGCATACGGAGTAAGATCTGGCTGCTGCTGCAAAAGTGGTCCGCCATAAAATGTTGTCAAGTTGTGTGGATCAACTTCAGCATATTCAGTAACATCTGTCATCATGTCATTATTCAAATGGCTTGTCAGAAGCTTGGCGTCGGAACGGTTCGAGTCTTTGTCACAAGGATCGTTTGGCCTCCATCGCTGATCAATCCACAGCGTCTGTTTCCCACTGACGTACTGCGAGTTTGAATGTGGAGCAACCGCAACGCCTAAAATAAATAATAAAATCTCCACATTAATCTTACTCTTGTTCAAGAAATTCGAAAAGGTTCCAAATTAAAAATTAGTTCCGAGACTTCCTCTTTATTCTATTAAATCAGTGAACCAAAATAAAACATTCGAATAAAGCGAAAACGAAAACGGATTGGGAAGGGCACTCAGGAAGACGGGCAAGTCTTTATATTATTTAAAGCGTTGTGGAGCGGAGAAAATGATCTCATAAAGGTACGATTTAAGAATTCAAGCTCATCTTTATCTTGGTCCTTCTGTTTCTCTGACACTAACTCTTAACACATCTTTGTTCTCATCAGCCCTGATGCTTGATGTAGACCTTAATAGGATTGTTCACAGCCGAAGAGAAACACAAGAAAACGACTTACTTGAAATATGGTCTTTCTTCCCGTGGGATTTTCGCCGAGTGTAGAGGATAATGACAAGAAGAAGGAGAAAGATGAAAAGAAGGAACCCCAATAAGATTATGAACCAAACTTCCTTCAGAATTTCTGTTGGACCATCGCCCGACGAGATGCCCAGTGAATTGAAGTCTGCGCTTCGTGGATCCATCGTAATCGTCAACGGCGGACTCCAAGGACCTCCGCCGACTGCCGTGAACGCAGCAATCCGTATCAAATACGAGTTGCCCAAAGTCAAGTTGCTCAAAACCACTGAGGTTATATTGGGTCCGAAATTCATCTCAGCACGAGATTCGTTTCCTCTCACTTCCACCTGTAAAAAAGCAGACATGATCATTATAATGCTAAACAATCATTTTCAGCTTTCAATTTATAGTGGCAACATATTTCTTGCTTTGGAAGTCTTTGATGTAATCGAGTTCTGTCTAAGACGCTAATGTCTTTATGATTAAGCTCGAGCGCGCAAATACAAACAAGTATAGCAGCGAAATTGACAAGTTTAAGCTTATCCCACGTCAATTAGCGCATTCACTCGTGAATAATTTGAGAAAAATTAGGCTTCTAGAGCCAGTCTCCGCAAAGCCACATCTTGCTAAATGTCTCTACTGCGCAATGAGCATGACAAATTAGCTCCAGAACTGCTACTAATAATGGAACAAAATTACGCTAGCAACTAAAAATAGTGAGGCATTCTAGCGCAGTACTTACGCGATATCCTATGAGGATTCCATTGTGGTTAGCTTCTGGCGGCGGAGACCAGCGTACGGCCACGGTGCTCGAGTTCATCATTCGACTCGACGGTATTTGCGGTGGGGCAGAAGGTTCTAAGGAGAACACAAATAATGGTGATTTAATTAGTCAATTCCGAACGCATCTCCATATTAATTAGATCAAAGTCTCATTTCGTCTCATCCTGAATTGTTTATGCGTACAAGAAGTTGCGTATAAAGGGGCACTGCTAAGAGTGGAAAATTGATGTCAATCGTCTCTCGCCTCTACCCTGAGAATTAATGGTTTCGGATTTCTCCAGAGAAAAGTTAAGAAAAGAGATACGCTGGCGTAAAAGACGAGCTCCTCTCTTCTCGTTATAAATGTACAATGTTGTTGGTTGGGACGGAGGTGAAAGAAAGACATACTGGCGTCTGTCTAGCCATGCTGCTAACTGTTGTCCTCCGTTTGTACCGAAATGGGTTCGTTCTTCTTTAACGTAGGGTTAAATAATGTCATGTTCTCGCAGTTGAGGCTTGCACGCCTCACCAGGACCAGGAATACAACAAGGAGCGAGACGCATAGTTAGTCATTCTAGAAAACGAGTCGAGTAGCTGAAGAAAAGGGTTAAGAGCACCAACTAATGAGACTCTTCAATCTTCAAGTACAAGTAAATGCGATGTTTCTCAAACAGAACGGGAATGGTAGACGACTTTTATTTCTTAGCGACAGGAAAGACTATGCTGGTGTTTTTCTTTAAAATATACTTTTTTACAACTTTAATACGTGGCACACAAAACAGAAAATGTCCAAGTTGAAACTTGGGACTCTTCAAGTGTCATCGTAAAAATGTAAAAACTTCACGCCAGGCCCGACCAGGACGACCGGCAATAAAAGGCTAGCCAGGAACCAAATAATGCCAGATGACATGGAATGAAATTTTTACAACTTACTGTCCTCCGACGTGGTGACCATTTTTGAGTTTGAAACGAGCCCCTCGACACTTTTGTAGAACTACAAAGTATATATATATAATACATGTTTATATATATTTATGTTTTGTAAATATAAAACTAAATATTACCGGTGCCACAAAAACTTCGTATTGACTGAACTTTTCCAGATTCGATATCGTGTGTGAGTAGGCGTCCATCTTTTGTGCGACCACTGTCAGCAGTTTGAATCCTTTCGGTGCAATATTGCTTGATCCGCTGCCAGACGAGATTTCCCGATAGCGTAAATAGAAACCATCGATGGACTTGATTACGGATTTTGAGACCTAGAACACAAAGTGAAAAAAGGTGACTGCTATTAGCACAGAGCTACATCAATTCCTCATTAGAGTGCTCGATATAAAAAGGTATGTAATAATGAATTGTACTCAATCCTCGGCGATTGTAATAATAGTAACAGCGATAACAATTGGTGAGATAATGTACAAAGCTATGCTTCTAAATGAATTATTGTTTCTGGCTCTAACCCTTGCCTATTGCTTTGCCAGACGAAAGGCAATGATATCACTAATGAAATTAAGGGAAAGAAATTATGAGACACAAGAAAGTGGAGGATGTCATGATCTCGAGAAGTTAGGGAAAGGAAACGAGTGACTGTACAATTTACGATGACATCAATACTCAATTTGGGAAGCAATATGATGGTGAGCTGAGACGAGGACAGAGCAACAAATTCGGCCCGACCTTTTGTAATTCTCAGATTCTCACGTTGTTGTACCGCATGTCTTTTGTAATTTGGGAACAAACACCGCAACAAAACTGAAAACAATGAGAAAGCACAGTCAAGTTAAGGCGGATGAGAACCTTCTGTGTTTATCTGCCAGAGCTAGAGCTGGAGGTTGTAATTAAGAGGAACGTTGGAGGAGACTGGAAAGGGATTCAATAAAGCGGAAGACGCCGACGCCAACAAAAAACGGTGGAAGGAATGACAAGACGAAATGAAAGGAGTCGTGTAATTAATCACAATAATAGACATTTTATGGAATCGTACGAAAAGGGCGAATTAATTGAAAATTGAGATCTCCAGAAATTCTACGCCAAGCTCACTACAGCTGTAGATTGTTTGTTGGGAAAGTTTGTATGTCATGTACTTGAACTTGAGGCAGCAGCCAATCTTGGAAGGAGTAACGCGAAACGCGAAAAGAAGCTTTTAAGAATGACTTCCTGCCAAATAAGTTGTAAATACCTTCCAAGAAATCCTAATGGACGTTGATGAGATCGGCTCGCAACTAATTAGTTCGGTATTGCTGGCCTCCAATTGAGTTCTCATTTCTTCTTCATCAAAGTCTTCCAAATCCGACCCACGAAACACGCCGCGTGTTTTGATGGTCTTAGAAATGTTTGACACTGGCGAGAAGCCCTCCTGCGTTTCAGCTCGGACAATGAATACGTATCTTGTGTCTGGCTTAAGTCCTTCCACGGTGTAAAACACTTCCCCTGACTTGATCCCACCACCGTAAATACGACGATCAAGTGTGGTCCAGCTTCCCAGCTGTAGGTCTGGGCTATAAGATTCCAGTGTGAATCCCAGCAGCGGCTGCGTTCTGCTAAATGGAATTTGCTTTGTTGGCACTGTCCACATCCATGATAACGTAATTGTTGTGGAGGTGGTTTCGTTGGCGATTGGAGCAGACGGCGCTTGCGGCAGCAGCGACGGATCAGTGCGTTTAAACGCTATATTGGGATTTGTTGGCGATTCGACCCATAGTGCACCTAAAACATAGGAAGCAACTACGTATTGTTTGTAGTGAAACGTTTGTTATAATAAAATGTTTGTAATAAAATAAGTTTGTTGGTGTTAATGTTGTGGAATAAAGTTATCTTATTGGCTAAGGTAACTTACCGGTTCTTGATGTCTCACCAAGTTGCTGACCGGAGGACGACGAGCCCACACAAGTATAAAGACCGGAGTCATTGGCTCGTAAATCTGTCGAAAAGATAAATATTTTTAGATATCTTCGTTTCTAATAGTCAGAGTCAGTTGGCTTAGAGTTTCGGAAACATTCCCCAGGAGGGCTTAGAAAGTGTAAGGAAGAGATATTGTCTTCCCCGGCCCGATGTTCCTATTATCGTCCGAGATAACGTCTCAATGAGGAACGACCAACACTTTTTCTCACTCTAGGAGACAAGAAAAAGGGAATCTCGACCTCATTGTGCCAGTAAAATTGACACGGGCGGATTGTAGAGATTTATTGACCGTATCAGTGTGTCGGGGTCTCGCTGCGTGCAGCAGAGATTTACAAACAAATTAAGACGCTGCTGATGTGGGTTGACTGAGCGTGCAAGAAGATGCACATCTTGCACTATTCCTAATTCTAAACTGTCGCTGTTCTGATTACATTTGAATTCTTCTGCGCCTCACCGTACTTCATTTTAGTACAATTAAAATTTTAATTGCACGCTATCAGCTTACAACGGCAATGACCTTCCACTTTTATTGCGGCTTCTTTGAAGTAAGAGGTAGAATCTTTTACCAATGTAAATGTTT
Organism: Mesaphorura yosii; assembly: GCA_009869945.1. NCBI lineage: Eukaryota > Metazoa > Arthropoda > Collembola > Poduromorpha > Tullbergiidae > Mesaphorura > Mesaphorura yosii. The sequence goes on along the minus strand of WIXG01000491.1, from coordinate 8,028 downwards.
TCTTTCTGTTGATCAGTGTGCTATAAATGTTAGCAGTTTTAAATGTTTATTGAGTAGTGCATGTTTCGTTATTCATTTAGCCCTGGTACCAATAAACTGGAATGGACGGTATGACTGATCTTGACCTTCAGCCAGTCTCTTATTTGAATCATTTCTTCATTTTACTATGAATCCTGCTTGGTTGGTCCACGGAATTGGTAACTAGTGATTACTAGTTAGTTACTAGTTACCAATTCTGTGGGTTGGCCTGACTTGGGCGAAGGAAAAGAAAGGTTACTCTCAATGTGGCAGTCGTCTAAAATGCCAATTATAAAGACATCCATAGAAATAAACAATGTGCGCGGACACTCTGACGCCAGACTTCTCTCTCGCATGTCGTTCTCATTGTCGTTTCTTTTTATAGCATCTCTTCTTGCCGTAACTGCAACTGACTTAACTACGCTGCGAAGCTGCGACTGCGACTGTACCAAAGTCAATGGACGAACAAAGTTGTCATCTCAGACATGCATTTCGCGTTTCTTCGTCGAGACAAAGTTACAACTCCATTTCCTCCAACAAAAGTAATTTCATTAAAACATGTGTGGCATGATAGCACTGGTGTGTCTGAAGTCAAGCCATTGATGGCAACACATTATCTTTCTGCACCAGTGAGGAAGATGTGCAAGATGTTATGCGGCTGTATATTATGCAATGATGCGTTTTCTACCACCAAGCTGCAATGCAATGAAGTCGCATCCATTTTCATCTCACTTCATTTACTTCAAAATATTTCGAGAAAAAGAGTTTTGTCTCTTCAATGTGACAATGCGCTCAGTGCGGTTAAGAAATGCATTTAGGAATTACGCTCGCCTGAAATGCGGTAATTCTAGAAGCGAAGCAATTCTCTGGTCATGGTCATATTTCTTATTACATTAGAATCGCATTAAGATTACCATTAATTTGCAGAGTTCCATTTAGGGAGATTGTGATTCGATCCTCCGCATAAGCTTCTCTGCTCATGTCAATCCCGTCTTTGAACCATTTGACTTTCGGCGATGGAACACCGACAACCTCACACGGAAACGAAACCATCGATTTTATCGGCAAAGTTTGATTTGTTGGGCCAAGGCTTATAATTGGCGGCAGTCTCCGCTGGGACGATTTCAGTTCGAGTTTAGCGACGGCTTCAACTGAACCCGCGGGATTGATGACAGAGCAAATGTACATTCCGATATCGTTTTCGCGTATATTTTTAATAGTCAAGCTTCCATCGGTGGAGACGAAACGTGAGTGGTTGTCATCTTCAGAGCCCTGCAAGTACTTGACCCCAGCGATCAACACGTCTTGAGTTCCTCCTTTTCGCCAGTAAATGGATGGGTCTGGATTGCCGGTTCCTGAACAGTCAAGCTTCACAGTCTCGCCAAGCTCCACACGGACAAGATTTTTCGGCCGAACCGTAAGTTTAGGTTTTGCTGCAATGAGACAGAAATAAACGTGCATTAGAGATAAGTAAGTTTTCACAGTAAAGTAAATCGTCAGCTCCATGTGAAAGGCTCTATTTACTTCAATTTAGATTACATGTGGACTGAGTCATGCCATGGTTGCCCATAAAATTAAAACAGTCACACGTCTAGACAATCAACTCCTTATTTAAATGTGCAGGCAGAGATGCATTCGAATGAAAGAAGTTTCTTTGTTCATCATAGGCCATAAATAATCCCTGTCCAGAGTATTTACAACTGTATCCTAGCTAAATAACAACCTGACTAAGGTTTCTTCTACGTAGCGCTGCATAATGCAATTAGAGCTAAGACTAGGCCAAATATTATGTCTGTCAGCGCCGTTTGGTTTTAAATGCAATATTTCTGTCATCAAGTCTTTATTCGAGGATGATCGTTGACGTTCATGGAGCACACGCATTGAGTCGACGACTGCATTCTGTTTTCTGTCAATGATCCAATAAAATTTTATATCGGCTGCACTTGCTGCCTAGACTTGAATGCACGCACTTGTTCAATGTCAATGGCAAGTATCTCGTACTAAAATTTCTATGCCTTTGGCATTCGCTTTTCAGTTTTAAATCTGTGTTTAAATCCGGCAAAGAATTAGAGTCGACTGTGGCCTGCTCTATACTGTATTTTCTTCACCAAAAGGGCTCCCGGCCAGAGTCAACTCGAATTAGACACTGGCATCAAAAGCTACAAATCACCATCCATTAATGCCTATTGAGTCCCCGAAATACTTTAAAAAAACTTTTAAACTTTCTCAAATCTCTTAAACTCCTAAAACAATATCAGAAAGTTCCCCAAACTCAAGCTGCCAGTCATTCAGTGCGTACAAGATAAATTGGTGAAAGTTTTCGCTTTCCTTACATTGGACACTGAGCAGAGCTGATGCACGCACGCTTCCAATTATATTCTCCACTTGACAAAAATAGAGTCCTTCGTCCTCTTGCCGGGCATCTTTAATCTTCAAGCTGTTTCCAATTCGTTCGGTTCGATCTTTGGGCATCTGCGCGTCCTGCCGATACCAATCAACCGAAGGAGTTGGGGTTCCATCCACGTCGCAGTTGAAAATGGCCGGATCACCAATCAAAATAATCACATCTTTGGGCTCCGTCTTGAAATACGGTTTTTCTATTCAAATAAACCCATGGAAAGAGAAGAAAAATGAATTTCATGTTTGCGATAAAAACGCATCTAATATTTTCCTTTTATGGCTTTTCTGCGAGTTTCGTTTTTTACGATCCTTCTGTGTCACAAAATCCAGGAAAACGGAATTTCTCCTTTTGATCGAACGGAAAGAAATAGAATTTTCTTATTCACAGTTGGTCGCTCTTTTGTTATAAAAATATCCATTCTGGTGGAAAATAAATATTATTATAAATGCTGACAGTGACAAATGATACGCAATTTAATATCCAATACGAAAAGATTTTTTAACGTGCACTGTGCGTTCTGCGGAGAATTTATTAGTTCCATCTTTTATTCGCGAGAACAGAAGCGCAAGATGACCAGAGATCTCTTGGCTCCTGTTTTCATGGACCGGAAAATGCATAGGAGATAACCCGGACTCGGATATTCTCGTTGTAACTCTAGACAGAAGAGCCGATTCTCCTGTATTTTTACGACGGCATCAAAAAGCAGAATCCCATAATTAAAAGGAGTAGGCAGTACTTACGGTGAACCGTCAGCGTGACTTCTGGGGAAGCTCTCGTGCCAGCAATATTTATGGCCTGGCATTGATAACGGCCAGCATCTGTTATTCGTACATCCCTTATGACAAGGTTGCCCCCATCAACACTTTGTAAGCGACTGCTATAAATTGTGAAAGAGAAAAGGTAAAATAATGAAGCGTCAGATGATGAACGGCATTTAGGAACTTTTTACTCCCCATATATTAATGCCATGTTCAGGTACAATTCATATTCACTTACCTCGCAAGCCGAGTATCAATACTTTGTCCAGATTTGTACCATAAAACTTGTGGTTCCGGAGACCCACGTGGTGGTTGACATTTCAGCGTAGCAGTTTCTCCAGCCAGGACCTTTGTGCTTTGTGGCAGTGCCCGGAACTCGTCTCGAATCACTGTGAAATGAAACAAAAGACAAGGCAAGAGTTAGAATTGTTTACGAACGTGTAATTAGCACTCATAATCATTATCCTTGCACAAAGGTCAGACAAATCAATTTAACTTCCGGCTTGCGCTTTTATCTAATCATTGCGCACGGCGCTGTGAAGTCGAAACTTCACTTTAAATTAATTTTAGAAGGGATTTGAATACAGCGGACCGAGCTTAGCTTAAGCCTGATGTTGATAAGTGATACATTTCTGGATTGAATTTTGTTTCTGGCCCGACAAAAACAGACTGTTCCTGCAAGCGAACCCGAGCCACGCGCCCGAGTTACTTTTCTTTCATGACGCACGACGGGAAAATAGAATACGTACACCTGATATCAAATTACAAGCCAAATTATAACAATTATAATCCCTTCCATTATTATGCATCACCGCGTTTGAAAATTGAATTCAGCATGTTCACAGACAAATCGATACGGAAAATGCACGAAGCACAAGGCAAACAGCAAGACCATATGCACTGGTGGTGAAAGCTCACGGCCCCAGTCGTCAGTCCCTGCTTTTAAAAGGATGCCGCATTGAAAGCGAAGTACGTGAGTGAGCTGGTCGAAGCTGATGGAAGCAGGAGGGTCGGTCGTAAACTATAACTATTGCTTTTTATTTCAATTTCAAAACTTTTACAGGCATTATGCATTATGCCCTTTCAATTTCAATGTGAGCCAAGTCTGAAGTGTTAGAAATTTGGCATCATGACATGGACATCCCTTTGAATTGAGATCCTATTGTTACTCGTTTCTTTTAAAGAACCCATCATCTGCCTTATTGTGCTCCGTAGTGCGCGGTAGTAAATTCCCCTCGCTACAACTTCAGTGTAATTAGGAATACTGAATCATAAAAATGTGTGAACTGAAGTGCCTTGCGCCAACAATTGCACCGACAGTGACGGCGAAGGCACAGTGCCTGCTCTAAAATTATAAAAGAATAAAACCTATAAAATTGCAGTTCTTAAGCCCAAGTAATACGATACGCGTACTGAGCGAGTAATAATTTTATGATAACTTGAATTTCTTGCATAGAAATTCCACTATTCGAATAATGCAGGTTAAATCATAAAAGGTGAAGCATCGGACAAGGCCACAATCCAGCGCTTGTAAAATTACAACGAACTGCATGCGACCCTCGTTAACAGATGCATTTCCAAAACCATGAAAATTCATCAAGTTTGAATGCAAGGCCAGTTCTTTTGCTCGACAAACACTGTAATCTTTTCAACCTGAAACCTTATAAAATAGTGCGAGGAAACAAAGAATTTTGAGACTGTTTCCGGTCTTTTACTGATACTTTTTTGCTGTAACAAACACATTCAAAGACGTTCCAACGTAATGATTTTGGGTAGCAGAGTTCTCAGTACCAGAAAAGATGGCAAAACTTGCAGCATACGCAACATGGTCGGTGAAAATTGCAAAATTAAGTAACTTCCTGCATACTGCATGTTTATTTTTGGATGAAATTGAGTTAATGACATGAAAAACAAAATAAAGAAATATATCTAGCCAAGCCAATATTGAATATTGAAGTAATATTTTCTTGTGGCTCAATCTCAAGGTTGAGAAAACTTCAAGTCTATATTTCTCGAGCTTGTTCGTGTTCCAGCAAATCATCGTATTAGTGTCAACTGCAGGATAAAACGCACCCCTGGAGAGCAGTTTCTTTTCATATAAACACCAAATTTCAAAATAATAACAAAGCATAAAGGATGAGATGATATGAATATAATACATCTAAGTCGCCTGGCCAGAATCGAGTTGAGCTAATGCTGTCAAAAGTAATATTATCACTGCACAAATATTGCTCCACCGAAGAAAGCTGAAAAAGAGGCCGTATTTGTCACTTGTCGCTTGTCAACGGTCTCATAATCAACACACCGCATCGCCTTCAACGCACATCATAACAGGACTAGTTTAATTTCATTCACACAGCCTCTCAGCGGTCTCAGCTGCTAATTCTCAGATGCAATATACTCTAGCGCTTACGCTGGTGTTCATCCTACTCCAGTTGTTATTGTAACTTGAGCCAAGAAAATCTCATGTCAAGCCCACAAAAAGATGTTACATGCATATTTCTGAAATTATTGTGATTATATCATCGGTGTACTGGAAAGAAGGAGTCGTTTCACAGCGACTAGGCGTCATAAAATGAAATGCATACGTAGGATTAATACACAGTTTGAGAATTGTAGGAGATTGTGGGAAAATTTGCTCGTCGGTTGTCTTAACTGTCAAAACTGTGACAGTCACGACCACGATACACCACATCTAATTTTGGCTTTACAAAACTAATATCCATTTGATAACATGATTTACATGGCGTTTCATGTCAAAGTCAGCTTTGAGACGCAATCTGTATCCGGGGTTCCAACTTCCAACGACAAGGCAATTAAAAAAGATCCTTAAAAGATTTGCAATTGTTAACATGTCACTTCTATCACCATATTATTAAGGTTGTGGCTTGTCATTAAATTGGCAATGCTTTGTTGTGAATCTCTTCACGAAAGGGTAGGACGTCAAAGAATTCTCTGTCAACTTTTGCACAACTTTATCGATACAAAATTAATTCTAGTCAATGTTGATTACATCATCGATTAAACACAATGCCATATGCACTTCCATATTTGGAGTGCCTGCTTGATTAATGAATTCTTGCCCTGAGTACTCACAGTGCCTTGTTGGCGTGCCCATGCAAATAATTTGGGAAGTCAAAGATTAATGGAAGAAGGCTTAAATCATTGGGAAAAGGAGTAAAATTGGGCATTTATTGATTGCCGCCAGAAAGCCGTAATTACGAAGGCTCACATTTCATGCCCACGCAAATGCGTGCTGCAGTATCGCTTCGGAAATCAGGCAAGCAGGCTCAAATTTAATTTATTATAATTGGACGCTCGTTTCGCGGTAGTAAACTGGCGGACACGGCAATAAAAGGTAGCCCTATTCAAAAATACCAATTAGAAAGGTGTAAAATTGTTGGCCATTTAGCGAGCCAGTGCCTCTCCCTTTTCCATAATAAACCTGACAGCATTCAGGTAATAAAAATAAGTTTTATGCCCAATATTTTAGTTACGGTGAAGAATTCAGAGTCAAAGGGTAGAGGAGTGAGGATCAAGAAGCAGAAGATTAAATATCAAATTAAAGAATCAGCATCCCAAAAGAATGAGGCGCGTCTCGCATCTACTTCTGGTAGTATAGGTTGCCCAACCTCGCATTGGAAAACTCATTTTGGGTGCGAGAGCGGCACCCAGACAGGAAGTATTTATTACCTCCCAAAATCACATTACAAAATCATAAAAGTGTGAATCTCATTTCATTATGTGATTATTTATGGAAATATAAAAATTCCCTGCCATAATATCTTACAATTATTTCTCCATTTTTCTAAAATGATGCATGGAGTTCGCACGTCTTGGGACTTCTTTTGTCGTGACTTTCGTGCTGACTAACAAGTCATCCTCTTGGTCCACTGTTACTAATTGGGCGGGTCAGCATGGAACTTGGGCCTCCTCGCTCTGAATTGCTCATAGGCATGAAGGCATAGTTCAGATCATTATCTAAAAGGATTTGTCAACTATTATTACATAACCTGTCATTCAATTGCTGAAGCCAGCAAAGGGCAAAAGTTGCGTGCCAACAGCGCGAAGCGATCGATGCGTGTAAATTCTGAAGACATAATTGTGACAGGATGCAAATGTCAATATTATGTAACAGATGATGACAAGCGGAGCTCAAAGTCTGAATATGCATGAACATGAAATGGAGAATAGAATAGATACGAACGAAACGTAAAGGTTCAAAGCAAAGGCACACTGGCACACGAAACTTAATTTCCATACCAGATTGAACTAAAGGCATTGTAGGGCAACCTGGCTTGTATAAAATTAGAATACTATATTCATATACACAAAGGAGTCGCCGAGCTGATTCTGTTATTGATTTTAGCTGGAAAGATACATTTTACGGCTCGTAGATTCCTTTCTACGATAATGATGGAAAGGTGAATATGTGTGCTTTATAGAATAACTCGGAACGTTCTTAGCAGATACCCCGTCGTTGGATCCATGCGATCCGGGTGTCAATCGAAAGATCTCGTCGAGTAGATTCCAAAAATATGTGTTTCATACAGGGGAAACACTTCTTGCAAAAGTTACAGCCATTACGAATTGCACTTTTTACCTTGTAAAGTCAAAGAGACCGTATTGCAAGTAAGAGCCGTGGGGTCAGGATCGTTGTTATGGGTTGCCAGCTAAAGCTCCGCTGGGCGCTGTGTTCCGGCTACGCCAGAACGCATCGCGGTGCTCGCTTCGCTCGCACAGGTACCAACCTAGCCTAACTGATACAAAAGAAAGTACAAATGATACGAAATTAATGTGTAAAGAGGCTTATTTCAACGAAGTACAGATTTAAAGTCGAAAGCAGTTATT
>WIXG01000490.1:0-48775 GCA_009869945.1 Mesaphorura yosii | reverse complement strand
TGCGCATTGGCTTGTTCACCGGGGATTAATTTCACTGAATGGATCTGGCCTAAATTATGGGAATGGGCGAAGCCCATGTTCCCCAGCTATAAGTTTTAATGGACACTAAAAAACTGGGTGGGCACTCGATTCCTAATGGTTGGTCTAATGATAGATGAAGCCGATAGGGTAAATGGTCTAAACTAAACGCAATTGGCAAGTCTTTGAGAATTGCAAAGTGCTGAAAATGAACTTAGAAGATATATTCGTGCAAAGTAGCTGCTGCTGCATGGGAAAGGGGGAGCGACATATTTAATAATATTACTTATTGCTTCCATCAGCCTGAACATGTTATTATATCTAGTTTTTAGTTTAAGTTTCAATAGACAATTACAATCATTTGCTTCGCGATTTACACATTATTTTTTGCTTCTTTCCCAAACGTGACAAAAGGTGGTATTTTCAGATTCTTGGAAAAAATTATTGCACTTGAGTGGCAGACGCTTTGTCTTGAACAGCATGCACCTAACATGTTACTGCACGCATATTTACAACAGCAGCACAGTCACCGTCGCATCGATGATGAGCGCTGCCCGAACGAAAACAAGCTCACATCAAATTTTCCCATAAATCCGAATCGAAACCGAAGGCTTTGCATTGACCTGAGCCTTGACCTTGCAATTTCACGTTTCACCCTGCTACGACCCGCCTTGGCTTTCTGGAGAAGGAGCTCAGATGCTACTGTGATTCGCACAAGCCTTGGTAGCATGAGAGCGTAGTGCACAGTCATAGCCCAAAGGAAACCGATGCACGCCGAGCCGAGGATTGGATCCGAGACCGCAACTCCGTGCACGAGCGCCCTGAATATGACCGTGTAAACAGTGTAGCTCAGCAGGAGGTGGAAAGGTTCGATGTACACGCCGAAGGAGCTCGCGTTGAACCGGGTCGCCACGAGCTGAAGGCAGCGATACGTACGCTGTAAGCGAGCGCTGCTTGCCTCCCCGCAGCCGTTGACCACTTCCAGTATAAAGTATGGGACAGGAAGGATGAAGACCACCATGCAGGACACGGCCGGCATGTAGTTTGCGAACGCGGCCCATTGATACAGGAAAAGGCCGAGGAAAGAAAGGAAGCCAAAGGCAACCGTCAAGGCTTTTGTCTTTTAGTAACCCGATCACTTGTTTGTCCAGATTTATGATTCTGTCCACCGCGTCTGTTTTAATCAGTGCATAAGCAGATGGGCTGCACACTTTCCTCTACGGCGTGGATCTCTAATATGTTGCGTAACTGCAAGCCATTTTAACCAAATGTTCTCAAGTACCTCCAGAATACAAGAAATGCTCGAGGCATTCGGCAAATCAAGTTGCTTGGTCTAAAGATTTTTCGGTAAGAAGATTCACTGGGTTCGTGTCCTTCGCTTCTGCTGCATTGAGGTGCCAGACGAGTTCGTTAGGATTTAAATTCTTTCTCAGGGTCACACAGTACTCTCGCAGAACTTTTTCGATTGAGCGTTTGGGTTCATCAATAGAGCTCGCCATTCTGGATAAATTATAATTTTGAAAAAGTGGAATTGAACGGTGCAACAAAAAAATTGTAAACCAGTTAAGTTCAAAATGGCGTCCTTTATGTGTCATTTGTGAATTGCATCACGGTGAAAATACCACTCTTATCAGTGTTAAATGTTGGTGTTCGTCCTTATCAGAGGGATTATTTCCCAAACCGAAAATTGACAAATGACTGCCTTATCGTTGACACGCAGTACTCATTTATTTGCGCTTATTCGGTCTTCTTACTACTCTTAACTGCCTTTTCAGAGTTACAGCGTATTGTTATGATTGCAAACTTTACTATCCCAAATAGCACATAAAGAGCCATCAAAAGGCCAGTGACAAGCGTCGCCATCACGTCAATAGAGTGGTACGCCAAAAAGCCGAGGTCTCGCGCCGCCGATCGGAGATGCACGGCTCCTCCATGCCTGATGACATACTCCGTCCAAAACACAGCTCGTTCCAGCGGGTTGTCCAGCTGATCTCTGAATACCTTCGACATCCTTCTTGCATTTTCTGCGTACGAAGAGATTGTCAGCACCTTCTCGATAGCTTCGGACAAGGCTTCCTCTGTCAGTGTCATAAAGTCAACTACCACGGCCAATCCAGCGGCTTCCGACTTGCGTACATTCGTAGCCTGATCGCCCAGCATTGGCATCCCGATGAGTGGAACTCCGTGATAAACAGCTTCAGTTGTGCCTCCAAGTCCCCCATGCATGAAGAACACCTTGCAGTTTGGATGGCCAAGGATATCCTGCTGCGGAAGCCATTTGCCAAGCTTCACATTTGGTGGGAGGCCTTCCATACTGTCATTGTCCCATTTCCAGAGCACACGCTGCTTGAGTCGTCCGAAAACACGGATGAATATTTGTCGGTAGCTTTCAGGCATCTGGCTTGCCTTCAGAATCGACCCCATGCTAAAGTAAATGAAACCATGCTCGCCCGAGTCGGTCAGAAACTCGTCGAGCTCCTTAGGAAGCGGCTTCGCTGGGTGGCAATGCATTCCGCCTACTTCGACAATGTCCGGCAGAAAAGGGCGCGGCTTGCTGAGGCTCAGGTGGCTGTTGGACAGGATCAGGCTCGCATTACGCATTATCGTGTCCGGGGATGGAATGTCGGGGTCATGCAGTTTCTGGCGGTACAACTCCGCCGCAGCGGGTTGAAAGTAATAAAACATGACCGTGTTGAAGAGGCTGTCGACGAGAAAGTTGACGGTCCGTTCCCAGAAGGTCATTCGGTCCTCGTAAGGAGTTAGTAAATGCGGGACGAAGGAAGTCGGGTTCGGGTTTCCAAAAATCGTCGCGACGCTGTTCGGAGCAGATACAGGGCTGATGATGATCAGGCTCGTGTTGAGCTTGTGAATTAAGCCCATTGTGCACTCGTTCATCAGCGCCGACGAGAAAATGAGGTCAAACTTCTCATCAAGAAGCTGGCGAACGTGTGGCATGTCGAATGTCGCACTGCATGTTTCGAGAACCATGTCAAGAACGATGAAAGGGTTCATAAGTTGTTCTCCACGGAGCTTGCGGTCAAACACGTTGCCCATCTTGCCTTCGTTCCATTCGGTCGTCTGAATCTCCCGCACATTTGGGCGCGTCTTGCCCGAAATGTACGGAGCGACGATAGTCACTTCGTGGCCCCGGGCGGCGAGTTCGTAAAGAAGCGGCTCGTACGTTATTTTGTGACTTTTGCTTGAGATGAAGGCGACAGACAGTATTTTCGCTGCACTGGCTTCAGGTACGATGGAGGCACACAAGAACCAGGATAGTGCGCATGTGGCAAGGGTACATTGTCTCACGTTGGCCATGCTGAACGGTGGCTCCGGCTTCGGTGTTATGAAATGGTTGACGGCTTCACACCCGCTTTTAAGCGAACTGGGAGCTGACCGTCCACGTCGCGTGTGTCACGCGCTTGTAGTTCTGTATTGGCTGACAGTGGATGCTCTAGCAGCAGCACGTGGTCGACGAGTCACACATTCATTGTTTTGAGAGTGTCGCTTATCAGCATTTGTAGCTGTATCAGGCTGACTATAATGACGCTTGGAATGTGTGAGCAGACAGCAGCTTAGCCATCGATGGTTTGGGATTGAGCTGCGTGACCAACACCACCATCACAAAAATTACACAATGCTTCAACAAGTTGTAAAAAGAGAAAAGGCTTTGCAACAGTGATTTGTTCAATTTATATTCCATATAATAGAACGAGTGAAGACGCGCACGGAAGAAGTGCCAACAAGACAATGTCGTCACCAGTACCAGGTTGGAACGTAGAGGCTATGCCAGACTCGTTCATTCTTCTTGCAATTCGGGCATGCTGAAACGGAGGTATGTCCAAGCCTCGGATCCGAGCCAGGTTTCCTAAGTGGGGATAAGAATCAGCAAATTGAATCAATGAAAGTACTCAATGATTAATTTGTTATTCAATATCGAGAATTCAGTTGTTTACTTATTTGATATTAAAGTGCCCTTGAAGAATTAATTAATTGAACACCGGTGGTCTGTTTTCATGCTTGACTCGTGCGTTTTACGTCAATCTGAAGCCTTAACTGTATGAAATCAACAACAATATTGTTGTTGACTTCGAAAATTTCGAGCGCAGCCTTTGAATCTGCCGCGCCGGAAAATCACCACGGGCAGTGTACACGTGTTTTGCAAATGAAAAGACATATGTGATTATGAATGAAGTAATTAAGTGGAGATTGACTTTACATCCGCTCAAACATGCATGCTTAAGGTGCTGATATAAAGAACTCAATTTTCTGGTCACTTTTTCGCTCTGTTGGTCCTGAACGACAAAAATGGCTCGCGTTCTAAATCTTGCGATTTTTGTGGGCTTGCTGATAATTTCTGGACCCCAATCACGTGGACAAGAGGTTGGCGTTGACTCGGACGCTGATTTGGCTTCGTCAAATGGAATTGGTGAGATCATCCTGCAGAATCACTGCTGCTGACGGGATTTTTGAATTCACCGGATCGAGCATAAATTGCCTGTTTTGTGTTTTCCATTTTTAATCTACAGAGTTTGACTTCACATCAGTCGAAACGGATCCATCTCTCGACCCTGGCCGCACACTCAACATAACGCCTCCCGATCCACCAAAGACGTACCCTGCCTTCATCACTGGGCCCGTGAAGGAGCTGCATGCCTCGCTGTTCAATGCCACCTTCAACATAATCATAAACAAAGGGCTGTTTTTCAAGAGATCGTCGCCTCCACAGCAGCATTTGTCAGCGGAGGAGCTCCGAACACGAATCAACTTCACGCTGGGCGATGAAGGTCATTCTCACGCCGAGCTACTGCACCAGCTGGAGCGAGTCATCGAGTACAGCCCGCACACAGGCCACGTTCACTACCTGAGCAGGCTCGGCTCCGGTCTCGACCCGTACGCCATCGCGGGCGACATGCTCGCCAGCTCCCTGAGCAGCGTCCTCCTCACGTTTTATGCAGCCCCCGTTTTTACGCTGATGGAGCACGAAATTACACGCACGCTGCGGGAAGTGATTGGCTACGTTAACACGACGGGTGAGGGTATCACGACGCCTGGCCCGAGTTTCGCGAATATTATGGCTCTCCAGATGGCGCTGTACAACAAGAACCCACAGATAAAGCATTCCGGGCTGATTGAGACGGGTAGTGTGAAGTATGTCGTTTTTCTGTCCGAAGACGCATGCTCCTCGTTCGAGAAGGCTGTGATCCTTGAAGGTAGGTCGAAATAGTCGAAAATCAAGCGATCAGAGGTCAGAGGTCATTGATAACTGCCACCGCCCCGGCGGTTATTGTTTGCCTTCGAACGTACGTTTCAGGGCTTGGACGAGATTCGCTAAGGAAAATACGAACAGACGACGCTGGAAAAATGGACGTTGAGCACTTGAAGGCCGAGGTAGAGGCGGTTGTCGCGAAAAATGAGTCGATGCCTTTGATGATTGTGGCGACGGCAGGTAAATTCAAAATTCGACAAGCAACAAGCTTCTTTACAAGTTGCCTTGCCTTGACTTATGAATTTTTCACAGGAACTGGCCGCACTGGCGCCATCGACCCGATTAACTCGATTCAGGATGTCGCGAGCGAGCATTCAATCTGGATGCACATCGACGGCACAATGTCCGGTCCCCTTCTTCAGTCTGCCAACTACAAAGACAAGCTCGCGGGCGCCAATCGATCTGATTCGTTCACGTGGAGCTCGTCCTTCATTTTTGGGGTACGAATTAGTCAAATTCTGACAAAAATCAATGCGTTCCAGGATTTTGGTACTATGCACAGGTGCCGGAGACGTCCAGCTTCATTCTGACGAGCCACGAGAATATCCTGTGGCCTACCTTCGGTTATAATGCACAGTACGTTTTTGCGACGACGGTGCTTTACAACCACACCATCGACCTGGGTGACAGCACCATTCAAACATGTCGGAGGCCGGACGTGCTGAAGACCCACTTTCTCTGGAAGGCGAAGGGTACGAAAGGCCTCCAGCAACACGTGGACTACGTGCAGAATATGACGCAAGAATTCGTGGCGATGCTGGAGAGTGATGAGTACAAGACCAAGTTTGACATTTCCGCCACTCCCGAAAGCCCACTCATTTCCTTCGTATACGTACCGGAAGCCGTTCGTGGGAAAGACAAGCAAGATGTAGAGTACAAGCGAAGGGTTTCTAAGGTAAGGCTGTGACGTTGGCGGATTTCTCACCGATATGATATGACTCCCTGTATGCCTGCACACACAGTTCACCGTTCTTCTCAAGTCCGAACTGCACAAAACGATCAAAATCTCCAGCCAGACCGTGAAAAACGTCACTGTGCTGACGATGTCTCTTACAAACTCCGCATTGGACAAGGCGGAGCTCGCGTACCTGGCAGACTTGATCGCCACGACGGCCGAGGCGCTGGACAAACCCGCCGAGTCCGCCGACGCTGGCGGTGTGAGCGTGAATGTAGCGAGCCTGGCTCCGAAACCACCACCGACCTTCTCAAACTACATTAACGCACCCGTCAAAACAGTGCACAAACCCTTCTTCACATACTTCTTCCAGCACCTCATAAAAACCGGGATTTTCTACCAGCACAAACGCCACGACCCCTCAAAACGCTTTCGGACGCCGGAGGAGCTCGCGAAAATCATCGACTTTAAATTCGGCGCCGAGCCGCTCACAGAGAATTCGTTGCTCGCAGAAACGGACAGGATCATCGACTTCAGTGCGCATCAGGCCCATCCTTTCTGGGTGTACCAGCTCTTTACGGGGCTGAATCCTTACACGCTGATTGGCGACTACATTGTGAGCGTGCTCGACTCCGGGATGGAAAGCTACGAGTCGAGTCCAGCGTACAGTCTCGCGGAGGAGGAAGTTCTGCAAGGCGTGCGTAGGCTCGTCGGGTATCCGGACGGAGAAGGCGATGGGGCCATCAATCCTGGAGGCACGCTGAGTAATATTATGGGCATGACCCTGGCAAGACACCACGTGGCGCCAAACGTGAAGGAGGCGGGTCTTGAAAAGAAACTCGTGCTCTACCTCAACATTGGTGGCCACTATAGTTTTAACAAGGGCGCCTTCCTCCTCGGCCTTGGCGTAGAAAACTGTGTTCTTGTAAAAGCAGACGACAATGGTCGAATGGACGTCAAGGAGCTGAAAGCCGAGATTGAGAAGTCGAAGGCACAGGGAAAGGTGCCCTTTATGGTCGCAGCGACCGCCGGCACAACAGTCATCGGCTCCATCGACCCGTTGCCCGAAATCGCAGCCGTATGCAAGGAGTACGGGCTATGGTTCCACGTCGACGGGGTCTTCGGCGGAGCGATTCTGTACTCAGAAAGAGCGCGCAAGAAACTGACAGGCATCGAGCACAGCGATTCTCTGACCTTCAACCCGCACAAAATGTTTGGGGCGACGATGACCATGTCCGTCTTTGTAACCCGGCACAAAGGCATCGTTCGCGACGCGATCGGCGTCGCGCCGGACGCGGGCGTCGGGCCGCACGACCGAGGTGATGGGCACTACCTCGGTGCGCGCCGAGCCAACGGTTTCAAGTTCTGGGTGCTTTGGAAGGCACAGGGCACGTTGGGGCTCGGCGCCCACATCGACTATGTGCTGGACAACACGCAGTACGCCATGGCACTCATGCGGGAGCGCAACGACACTTTTCATCTTGTCACGCCGAACTTCGACCTGACAAACGTCTGTTTCCTGTACGTGCCGCTCCAGTTTCGGCTTCTGGAGCGCGGCACGCCCATATACTTGAAGGCACTCGACCCCGTCGCGGAGCAGATTCAGTTTAGGCTTGTGAAGGAGGGTATCATGGACATTGTCGTGCAGAAAACTTCAGGGATGGTCACGCCGACATTTATAAAGCTCGTGCTCATGAGTTCGACCATGAACAGAGAGGATATTAAATACCTGCTCGATCAGATTGATTTTTATGGGAAAAATTTGTAAATTAATTACTGAAAGGGCATTTAATTAAATAAATTCAAATGTAAAGACACAAAATTGATAGAAATTAAATCTGGTGTTCAGGTACTACGCAGACAACCCAGGCACGTGGCTCCTGCATTGCCACATCAATTGACATCTGCACGCGGGGTTGGACATGGTTTTCGTAGAAGGTTTTTCCGCAATCAGAGGGTTCGCGAGGATACTCCAGGAGTGGCTGGACGTGTGTCGAAGTATTGGAATTAAGCTGTGGTGATGTAGGACCCGATATTTACATAGTACTAAGATTTCTTAAGACCTAAGATAAGATTTTAACCAACTATTGGAACTATTTAATTTGACCGATTTCAAGAATTAAGCATTCAATTGCTGCTAACTTGTACTCGTTGCGAATTACGGACAAATATTTTCTCAAATAATAATGCGATTGCGCTCACAGTCAATCCGAACATGACCACCGAGAACGCCATGATGATGTCCTGTATAGAGACAACTGTAAACTGGAGTTTGAATTCGGAGTAACACTGAATGTCCGAACTCCGTTGTGGTTGTGCGGTTAGCGCATGCAACACCCCGCTTGCACGTGCTGCCAGTAGCTTATAGTTGAACCACTCCCGAAACGGTGACGCTTTCCGGACCAGGAACCCCGTCTTCCCGGGGGCAACAAGTGGAACTGGCACGACCGAGAGCTGGTCACAGATTTGAGCTTCCGAGTATGACCTCGTGACGACCGGAACAAAGAATTCTGGAATCGATACAAGAGCAAGTTGCCCTTTGAACAGGGCCTCGCCAATCTGCCTGCTTTCCCCGTCCACGATACGTTGACTCTGATTCGCACAACTGGGTATGCGTTTTTCATCTTCGAGTGCTTTCATGAGATTACTAGCTGGTGCAATGCGGGAGGTTGCAGCTAGAAAATAGTTGTGGCGCAGAACGTCGGAGAATTCTTTGATTGGTTGGGGTTGAGTTGCGAATAGTGAGACGAGCACACCAGAGTATGATGTGTATATGATGAGGGAGGTCAGTGAAATGACGAGGACGATGATCCTAGCTGGAAGAAATGTTGGGCGAAGGTGATAACCTAGAGTCAGAGCAACTTTAAGTTCATGGTCAAGGATTGGCACGGTTTACCAGCTCATAATCCCTTGCCTTGCATTGAAATTGATCCGAAGATCCAGATACCAATCTCGGCGCGCGCAATTTCAGACTCTGACCTCTCAGCAGATGTCGGAAGCAGCAACAGACTCAAAGCAGCGACCACCCACATAGCAACCAATGACATCCAGACACCGGACGTGAACGGCTGCGCATAGATGCTGACCGTGACCGCTCGAGCAGGCTGTTTGAAATACGTGACCGTCCTGAACGTACCTATGGGCATAAGATACGCCAGCGCATCTGGCCCTTTCACGCGATAGTCAAGGAACGCATAGCTACGAATGTCGATATCCCCAAGTCCTGTATTGAGTTGCACTGCCGCACCGACTAAGGTCCCATTCGGTCCTGCGGACGCTGGACCGGCCGAGCGTTTCCCGATTATGCTGCGGCGATGATACAATGGATCATCTAATCATGTAATCAAGGATTGGAGTATTGGCATGAGATACGATTACCGAAAGTTTAAGGCGTGCTGGAGAGATGACAACACATGAACACTCAACCCCAGACGGTAGTCATCTGGATGCGGCCGAAGTGTCCCAGATCGTTCTTCGTAGATTTCGTCTGTGGTCAGCGCAATGACGTTTGCTCCTTCAAAGTCTGATCTGCGAGCCGTCTTGAACCTCAGGTGATCCAGCAGGAACTCAGGTGGCACCTGGTCGCTGTGGATGACTTTGTGACCGGAAATGGAATAGATTTCGGTAAATGTCCCGTCTCGAGGCTCCGTTAGGTAAATATTTGCACTTAGCCCCAAACCAAGCACGGGTTTCCAATTGATCTCAGTGGGGCAACTGCCAATGTCTTGATTAGTTGCATTGGCGTCATCCTGACTTGAATCGATGAAGACAAAGTATGTTGATCCCTGGTATCTTCCCCGGTCTTTCTTGACCAATAATTCCTCCACCTGTACATAAGCTTCTATTATAATGGCTCCGACGTTACCAGCAGTTAGAAATTGACTGACTTACTCGATTCACCAGGGATGCTATTTTACTGAACTCTACGTGCATCAAGTATATTTGGGGCCCTTCTCCAATTGTGCCGTTCAGGAAGGCAGTCCAACTCTTATCTTCGGTGTCCGGTGCCTGGTCTGGGAATTGGATGGCGACTTCGACCCGATTCAAGGCTAAAGAAGTCAGATGCAAGCCTTGAATCTGTTTTTGTGTATCCCCAATGACAATGATTTCCAAAGGCTCGTTCGAATTTGAGATGCGAAGAAGTATGTTTTTCTCCGAATTAAATTCACGATCACCATTCGTCAACGAGATGCACGCTGTACAAATCACGAACAGATTCAGCCACCGTGAGCCCATCAGGAATCAGTTCGGATGCCGGCCTGACGACTTTTGCCGACTCCAGGACACAAAGTTTCCAAACTGTGTCAGAATGGCCTCGATAACTCATGAATAATTTAAGGACCCGACGTGGTACGATCTCAAATTGGACATGTGTCGTTGATGGCACTCATGCCAGTCATCATCAAGAAATGACATTTATCAGCAGGAAATAATTACTCCGAAGTTGACATTTAACAAATGTAAATAATTTATTGAGAAATATTCATTGGCAAAAAAGACATACAGTGACAATTTCTCAAGATTCTTCTGAGAAAACTTGTCCTTAAAATTCGTCGCCGCGTCCCTTACACGCGGTATGCCAGTGGCTGTGGCACCCAGCGGTTATTCTGCTGCCCCCATTGGAATGCAGTAGATGCCGCCTCAGTCCTATCCATCAGAGGAACTGTGGTCTGCGTCTGTGTTTGTGTCCGACTCTGGTTGCGCTTCTTTGCTGCCAAGGCCAGAGATCCCAACCCGGTTCCAAAACCAATCCGATCCGATCCTGCCCCATGCAGAATGTGGCACACCTTACCCCAATTTGGAGCATGGCACATGCTTGTGAGGGCGATTCTGGGAGCCCGCTTATCTGTGCCAATGTGAGCATAACGTCATCCGGGGCGCCTTCCTCGGTGGCATCACGTCTTATGGTCCTCCCGGCGGGCCCACTTCCGTCGGAGTGTACAATTACTGACCCTTATAATCAACAAATCAAATACTGACAACCGGAGTAAATTTGTGATTAGTGAGAAATTACAACATGCATTTAGTCATTTATACATTCGAATTTTGATCTTCAATGCAAGATCACGCTGGCAAGAGCGAGAAAAGCTGAACAAAGGAAAGCCTCAAAGAATTGACAAGATGGTAAAAGAACGGGAGTTGAATGAAGCTCACGAGCAAGCAATAGCAGCCTAGCGTATTGCGCCACCGCTTGAATCCTTTTTATGACTTATTAAGGCATTTACGGGGAGTTTCTGCTTTCAAGTCAAGCCTGTAATTTCGTTCTGCTCCTTCGCGGTGCAGTGCGGTTCAGTATTGAGAATTCGACGCATATTGCCGTATTTAACCAGATTCGCAATTTTTGAGTTAATAATTAGTATCGTGTGTTAGATTTGAGACAATCACTTAAATTATTGTTCAAAATGCCTGGTTTCGACTACTATGAGCTCGCCAAGAAGCTGAAGCACGAGCGGCTCTTCATTTCAAATGAACGAAGGGAAATTGAAGGACTAAACCGGCGGGTAAGTGACTAAATTCACTGATAACTGATAAGGCTGGAGTGCGGGCGATTCCCTGCTAATTTCCAATTACTGCTCTGTGCAGGTTCATACGTCGATATCAGCTCTCCTGCAGTCTGCCTGGCTCTCTGGAATGCAGCGCCTGGAAAATCACGCGACTCCCAGCACCCTGAACTTTGTCGATGCCCATCGTCACTTTAATCACAAACAGCTGCAGTCGTGGACGGAGCTCGTCAATCTGCTCAGGGGTGCGCCGGAGGTCGTGGGCACGATGCTGGCCGCGTTTGAGCCGGAAGTTGAATTTCAGAGGGTGGAAGAAGTGCTCAAAGGCGTTGTCAATTTCTATGGTAATTTAATTCCCTAAATTAATGACGTTTCAGTCTTTAGACATTGTGCTTAGGATATAATAGAAATTATTACCTAAAATTGTACCAAAAGCCCCTGATTTTATTCCAGGAGGCCTTTCATCACCCTTGCCAGACGATCCAGCTCCGACACTGACTCTCTTATCAACTCTCTCTCTACTCACCTTGCCTTCATCGCCCGCCCCACGCCGAGCCCTGCTCCGCCACTCGTCCTTCTCCCACCTCTACCGCCTATTCGCCGAATCACTCCCGTCCTCACGGCTGTTTCTCGTCGGAGCCCTCAACGCCCCGCTGTCACAGCTGCTTTGCTTTGGTGAAGAAGTAATCGTCAACTCGGACGTGGCTGCGATCGAGCGCACGGAGCGAATGGGTCGAATTGTCAAGGCATTCGTCGAAAGCATCGTCGAGCACGTTGGAAGTTTTCCGGGCGATTTGTGTTGGCTCATCAAGACAATCCACGCTCAACTCACACCGCATCATCCTCCAAAGACCGTCGCTGGAGTCTGCACTGATTTGGTGTGGGCGCTATTCATATGCCCAGCCGTCACAAATCCAGAGCCCTTCGGCGTCACCGACGCTCCGATCGGCCCCACGGCGCGGGCTCAGCTTTCACAAGTGTCGACGATCCTCCAGGCTTTGGCGCTGTACCGGTGGGAAGGAACCGATCCGAGGCTGGCTGAATACGTTTCGTACTTGGATACTGTAAGTGGAGCACAATTATTTACTAATGGACACCATTAAACCAATGACGGAATGTTAAAATATTTAAACTGTTAATTGAATTCAGGACTCTCTTCCGTCGCTACTCGACACCATCTTATCACTTCCTCCAGCACAGCCCTCGCATCCGCTGATTCGGCGCTCAATTCTCATGCCCGCCATGCATTTGCCTACACTTCACGCCTTTCTCCGAGAGTCGCTTGTTATCCTGGAGCGAACTGGCCGACTGACTGAGATCGAGAACTGGCCGAATCTTGTGAAATCGTCCAGCTCAGTTGAAGCAGCTGGCGGAGGCAGCGGCGGTGGCGGCAACATCGCGAATGCTAATGCTCAGAACACCGTCGTCGTTTTCCCGGTCGGCACAGAATCGGGCTCCGAGTGGGTCGGCATGCTGAGCGAATCGGAAGTCATCGGGAAGAAGCTCCCAGAATTAGTTGAAGACTTGGAGGACTGCTGCAAGCGAACACGATTCGACGACCAAGCAAGCGTGGGCACAACGTCAGACAATCTGGAGGCCGTCTCCGAAGCAGCGTCGACGCACTCTGCGAATTCGGCGTCGAGTTCCATCGACGGAGATGCGGAGGCCGAGGCGGATCGCCTCTCCGATATGCTTTCGGCCAACGTCAGTGGCCGAGGAACGCCAAATGTGTCTGGGCGCAACACGCCAACAGGGGACGAAGACGTGGCTATGGACGAAGCGAATGGCGATGCGCATGGAGACGGCGTGCCGCCATCGCCGACTCCCGCGGCAGCTGCGAAGGCGGCGAAGCAGCAGCGCTCCGAGATCGAAGACAAATTCTGCAAATTTGAGATTAAAAAAGCGTTCACCGGCGGCGGTGTCGACGAGACTGTCTCACTCGTCTCTGACACGTGGTCAACTGACGTGCTTGCGTCCGAGTCCGAATTTGGCGACAGGCTCCCGCTTCCGGCCGCTCCACAAGGGACGGACACAATGAGCGAGGCGTGGAGCACCGATGTCGGAGGAGCGACCGAAATAGAACGCCTCCACGACTTTGACGCTGAGGAAGGACGACCCGACGCTGTCGACACGCCAAGAAGCTCCGTTTCAGGCGGAGGGTCCCGCAATCCGGTCGACTTGCTCCTGTTTGACGAGCCCGAGGCGGGTACAGCCAGCGGTGTCGTCGCAATGGAAATCGAGAAAGACCCCGCCGTCGTGGGCGTCGGCCCCGTCACGCCAACACCATCGAGATCAAGCGGAAGAAGCATCACGTTCGACAAAACGGCGGAGAAAGCAGACGATTCCGACCCACGTCGTCGAAATTTCTTCAGGAACTTCAGACTTCCGTTTCGCGGGTCGCCCCGGCGGCTGCCGGACACTTCAGGGCGAAATCTAAACAGCGGAAGCAACAGCGTCGGCGGAGGCGGCGCGGGCGCGCTGTTCGACCCGAGCGAAGATATTCTTGCCAAGTACGCACGCCGCAAGGCGAGCAGCGAGAGTTGTGGCGAGCTGGCGAGCGCCGCACGCGAAATGCGGCTGGCTCCGGCCGGGGCGGCAAGCGGAAGCGGGGGTCTGGTCCCAGGCAGCGGCACGTCGGGGACCGTCATAAAAAAGGAGAAAGGCCGTTCCGAGCTCGTGCAGGAGGCGAGGCGCAAACTTCGAAGTGTCCTCTCCTCCTGTGACCTGGACGGAGTTCGAAGGCCGCCGGAGCAAGGCCCAGCACCTATCGACATCGTGCACGCCCTCGTGAGCATCCTACAGTCGGAAATGGCGGCCGCAATCTCGCGGGCCGACGCAGGCTTCGCTGCACAGGTCCAAGAAGCGATCCGCACCGTGAAGGCACTCGGCACCGAGGGCTGCCGCAAGACACTCCGCCTGCTGAAGGATGACTACCGCCGTCGCTCCGACTACGTCTCGTACCTGATGCGTGCCAAGCAGGGGCTCCTCTCCGCGCTGCAGTTCATCGAGCGGGCGGCGGCTCGGACCCGGGTGGAGTCCGCGACGTACGCCCGGTTTCTCATCTCGGAACGTGTGCGGGTGCGGCTGGAAAATGCGCTGCAAGGCGCAAGCTTCGAGGACGAGATTCGGAGCGCCGTGGGGGCGGACGAGAGGGCTGCAGTCCTGACCAGGTGGAAGGAACGCGTCGTGGGTGAGCTGAGAGTCGAGCTTGGGGACCAGATTGAGGACGCCGTCGAGCAGCAGCTTGCGGGGAGGATTTACAATCACGTCATGCACCCGAATGGCGAAGTGGACGTGCATCGGGACACGTAGGAAAAGCCATTAGCCATTCATGAAGAAATATTGACCTTTGACCCGCTTAACTTTCGTACGTTTGTGTGTCCAGGCTTCTTCACGACCACATTGCCCGGCTGGACCCGACCATCACCCCGCAGCACAAGGATCTTCGCATCCCGAAGCACCAACTTGGCGAGTGTCCTTGGCCTGCCGCCCAGCGTGAGTTACGAATGCTCGCGGCTTACCGGACCGCAGCAGACAAGCTAAAGTGCGTCGTTAGAGCGTGTGGGCTCATCGTCAACCTGCTTGGCGGTGGCGGCGGCGTCGGTGGTGGCACCGTCGCCGCAGACGATTTCGTGCCCGTCCTCGTATACGTCGTCATCAAAACCAACCCGCCCTCGCTCCTCTCCACGATTCAGTACGTGTCGACCTTCTGTCGTGTCAGCGGCGAGGCGGAGTATTGGTGGACACAATTTTGCTCGGCCGTCGAATTTATCAAGACGATGGACTACAGCCCACAGGGCATCGGCGGTGGCGGTCAGCAAGTCGTCGTCGTCGTTGGGGAGTGAATATTCAATTTTCGGATCTGAACCAAGTTTAAGTCTAAGGAATTCAATTCAAGCTACTTACATTATTTATTATGCCAAAATTTGCCAATTTGCGTAAGTTGGCTTAGGGCGTCGAGAATGAATGAAATTGTATTTTAGGTGAATTTCTGGGAGTGAATTTGCAATAAATTTCCTGTTGCTTTACGGTGAAGAATTACGAGCCGAGAGCAAACAAAAGCGTATTTTGCATAGAAAATGACATAATGGCATGATTCATTGAAAAAGGCGTTAAATTATGTAACCGGAAGCAGTCTTCTTCGAGAGCAGCCCTTCCCCTCGTAGACTGCAGAGAGATAGCGGAGCGGTCGTGAAAGGCGCGTTTCTGTAACAACTAGCTCTAGGTTGGTTCCGTTGCCTGGCAACACTAGTGCTAGCAGAGTGGTCATGGCAACGTAAAGAAAAAGGATTTTGGAAATCGACTTTATTTTGAATTATTAGTTCGAGTGAAGAATGTTTTGTCACGGGAAAATACAATTGAACAAACTGGCGTACTAAATTTAATTAAAATTTAATTGACGGTTCTTATCGGGCAGCATTGTAAATTGAATTGATGCAGTCAGCAATCAGTAATCAATTCATGTACAAGATAATTAATTGTCATTGGTTTTCACACTCTGTGTGATTAAAGTAGCGCATAAGCTTGCAAATATAATGAGCATCCCCGTGACTTGACCTTGAAATACCAAATTATAGTGCACAACGAGAGCAAGATCAAGATCAGCAAACCGAAAAACGTGTACAGGATTCGTCGTCCTGCCCTGGACTCCCGCCAAATCGGCAATCGGGCACGAGCACAACCAGAATTTTTGTACCCAAATTTATCGTGTCTTCGGATAAAAACAAAGACATGCTTTTTGTCTCTTTTTTGTTGTGTCTCGTCTCGTGTCTTCTTATCGTGAAAAGTGGGTGATATTTATAGCATTTTGAGCATTACATGATTTGCAATGGCTTTTAATTTCCTAGGGACACAGAAGAAACACAAAGACAATCAATTTATTCGAAGAGGCTGCGTTTTATGCAAGAGCAACAAAACTGAGCTGCCGAGCTCGAGAAACCGTTTTCTTGTCTCCTGAACTTCGTTTTTCGCAAATTTTTTTTGGCAAATTTTGCATTCGACGTTAACGAGCCGAACTGCATTCCTTAAGTTTCAGTCTTCGTTGGAACTCCGGCCAGCTCGTGAAGCTCTCTTTGCTTCGCGCCAACTTTTGTTGACCAGGTACGAATACGGCCCTCTAGGCGGCCCCACCACGAGCGTGCGCTGACCCCCTGACCTGACTTGAGGCTGAAGATTCCTTTGTCATTTTTGTGCTTTGGTTTTAGGATGGCCGCCGAAGAAGACGAGTACAAAGGCCCGTCTGAGCCTTTCACACCAGCTGACCTTAATTACCTCCGCACAGTCGTCTACCCAGCTCTCCCGACGTACCGTGCTGAAGACTGCAGCATAGACTCGCATGATATCTCTGAAATGTGTTGGGAATGGAAATGGGTTCGAACACCTGCTCAGCTCCGGGATTGTATAGGGTACTGGAATAAAAATCATGGAGGCAGAGTTCAATTCAAGGAACTGGTGGCCATTCTCCAGAAAATAGGAGCCGGTGGGGACGGGACATTGGGGTGGGCAGCGCCGAACCCGCCAAGGGCGGCAAGATAAGTTTAGATTATAATGCATGGCAATGTGGCGTGAATAAAAACGAATACTTAAAACACATATTTTTTATTGATCTCAAACGTATAAAATTCCAAAACAAAGTTCAAGGACGGAAGTTTTGTGCCTACGCACGCAGGAGGGCAACCGCCACCGCCATAAAGACGGAAGCAAGCCCCGACGTCGACGTCAACGTAGCGCTTGACTCCCTCATACAAGTGTGCACAAGGTTTCCATTACAGTAACACTCGTATCTGTCATTAAAACCTTTACACCCAAAACTTGTGAAAGGCGGTCGACAACTTTCTGTACAAGGACAGTCACACCATCCATCCATTGTGGTGTAGCCTGGAGGAGGTCCCACACCTCTAGCACTGTCGTAGGATTCTGCACCTGCAAGATAAGATAAATAGTTCAACTTCATTTAAATTTGCGAAATCGGCGAAATGCGAATTTTTCGTACAGCGATCCGGATGCTCGGCTGTGATGAGACAAGAGAAGGTAACTGCGGATGAAGAGGCGCCCTCTCCGTGCTGTTGGCGGTGTTCGTGTCTGTGACCCTCCACGGAGACAAAATGGACGAAGGCGAGGAGTGTTGTTACGATTAGTCTTATAAATGTAAGCCACTTGGACGTCATTTTGATGTAAGACGAAAGGAAATTTTAAAAAATATACTCGTTGGTGAAGTGATTTTGTGAATTGTGACTACTCTGAAGCCTGAAATTGAATTGAAAATGAACCACGCAACACAAGTTTGTCCAGTACAAAAGAGTAGGACAGCACCTATGTTTCATGTTTTTCGTATCTCGTAAAATCGTGCGAGGCAAAGGTCACAAATAAATCCATGGTAAATCATTGCATCCTGTCCTCGTTGAAAGCGTGAAGTCAAAAGCATCTCGTCATGGTAGTGAATGAGTAACTGTATAAAGCCAAGTACAAAAGTAAATAAACTGTGCAGATATTTTTTTAAATACCATTCATTCTCGGGTACTTTTGAGTGCAACAAAAAAGTTTCGCCGACTAATTCGCTCCGGTTTAGGAGAAAAAGTGGGCTGGTCGACGGACACACAAGGACATTCATATGAATGTGATACATAATAAATTGGTATTAAGTCATTTTAACTCATATTCAGGTTAGGTCATCACACCGTTATCAGTTCCTTTACGTCCGTTTGTCTTTGTTTTCTTCTATCGTCGTCTCTTATCACTTATCAGCACAATTTTTGGCTGAGTTGCAGTTTATGGGCAAAGTGACAAACTGGCTTGGGTGGCTTGGGTGGCTTGGCTAGCATGGCTGGCTTGGAATTTTGAACGGAGAATTAGTGGTATTAGTTGAATTTGGACAGCCATAATTCAATACGAAGAATTACTAGAAAGTGTTAAAACATTTTGAAGCGGCAATCGCACTCTACCGTAGCGAATTTTGTCAACATGACTGCAAATTAGCTGGACCTCTCTGGCTAATTCAAAACTGGAAAGAAAGGATATGGTCTAACCAGCTTGGCCAGAGCGATATCCAGCGAGGAGGCTACTCAAAATCTTATTTGAAGCTGTTGGAATGATCCCTTCATCTGGTCGTTGTGAGTGTGGAATTAGGTTCCTGATGAAGTAATATGGACAAGGGACGAAAATTCGTGTTCCAATGGTACTGCACCGCAGCAAATTGTGGTACACGTTTCAGTCCTAGCTAGAATACCTGGTTCGAAGAAAGCCATCTGAGTTTTCTGAAGGTAAGATACTTTTTAGTGAGTGCAGTCCAATTTTACGTCCATCATTTTATTGTCGCATTCAATTATAGGTTCCAAAACTTCCACAAAAAATTCTTTACAGGCTGCAAAATCTATATACTAAAAGTATATATTTAATATTGTGCAGGTAGAACATTGGCTTTCATATCTTCTGCTGACCACATATTTCCTGGTGGAAGGTACCTGGCCACGACGTGCATAGTGTTCATTTGGCTCCCACTTTTCCCCATCTTGGTCCCATACGCAATCCCAATTCCCATTTTCGTGCATGATTTCCAAACGAGTGCAGTGAAATGTCCCCATTTATGCATCTCACCCGTGCTAGCTGGATCCGGGTTCCCGAAAGGGTAGAGTGCGATCTCTGCGTACCATTTATTCACTGCCCACTCCGCCGCTGCAGCTCCTCTCGGAAGTTCACGATTATTGGTCGCATCATACGCCAAGTTCTCACCGTACTGGTCCAATGGATCCATGGAATGTTTTTGGACATGAGCCTGAGATTCGTACTCTGCGTACTTCTGAGCATCAGCGCAGAGTTGAGTGTCCAAAGCGAGTGGTGGAGCTCCATGCTGTGCACGGTACTTGTTACTCAGTGCCAGAGCAGCTTGAATGAACTCTACGAATTAAAGGAGACCATTACTTAAACGAAACTACTCCGCAACGTGAACTCTTACCTTGATCAGAAGCCATTTGGATTTCCACGAGAAGACTAACTTCAAGCCTGGAGTCACGACCATCTTTTTATACAATTTCCTGAGCCGTATAAATTTCCAGCACGTGCACGTGTCCCCCAAAATTGGTGAACTCCATCAACTAGTCATTAGGAGCTGAGCTGACGACGTCCGTCAAGAAAATTGACACAAGTAAGGAAAATTGGTTGACTTGTGCCGCCAAATTGATGGACAGTTGAAAGGTTGGTCGACAAACAAGGAGTTATTCTTAATTAGTTTACGTAACACTCAGTCACACTTAATTACTCCACTGCTTTTAGAGTGTAAAGACTAATTATATGTTGCCAGTACAGCACGCGGCGGACGCTCAATTAAGTTGTCCAAACTGGAATCAGGAGTAAATTCTTAAGTCAAGACAATTTTTTGTGTCCACATCCTCGTCTTCTTCACATTTCGTCTGTGAATCAAAGCTTAGTTTGACAAAATATATACTTTTTTAGCAGTCTGGGCTGGTGACAACGAAGCATAGGCATAACCAGAGGCCTGATCAATACACTGAACTTTGGGGACTCGGCAGGCCGACAAGTCCCGGGCACAAGCGCCTGGCAAGTAGCAACTCTACCCGTCGAACTCCGGATTTCAAAGTTGTTATGGGGCTGTGACAATGTGTACGTGATTGGAGGCTATGAAGCTTGGACTCACACCGTGGACACCATGTACAAATACAACAAGGCATAGGGATTGTTGGAGGTCTCAGGGCGGTTGCTTCAGCCCGTGGAGGCCACATCCGCCGTCTGGGACGTGAGAGGAGGCTCGGCGTACATATTTGGCGGAGTTGACAAAACAGGACAAGCTCTGGCTGAGCTTGTGCGGTTCATATTGCAATATTGTTGGGTTTGATGAGCTCTATAACATAGTGCACACAGATATCTGAAAATGCGTACAGCCCATTTTGCATAAGGTCGTTTCGCGCACAAAATAAATTGGACGCGGCAGATGACGCAGTGAACAAACGAAGAAGACTGCTTCCGGTTACATAATTTAACGCCTTTTTCAGTGAATCATGGCACGCCACAGATTTCCCAAAACGCGCACAGCCCAAATTAACATTAGGCTGCATAAAGTCCTTTGCGATATGCAGTTTGCAAGGTGACTCTCTCCTGCCGTCTGCCCTGCCTCCAATTAAGTATTCAATTAACGTCAGCGTGTCAAAGTGACAACAAGAAGACAAGAAACACAAGTCCACGAGATCAGTGAGCCAGAACACAGCCAAGCCACAAAACCGGTTTGGTACTGCGCTTGGCCAATTCGCATTGCTGAATTTACTTGCCTGCAGCGAGAAGATGGCTTTGGCTTACCTTTTCTTGCCTTGTACGTTTAAGATCTTCATCCTCACATGTTGACTCTTGATTGTTGATCTTTTGCTTGTATGATTGTATGCTCTGCCTACACGTTTCGGCACTCAATCATCTTTGTATCTGCTTCGTGGTAGAGTTTTCACTTTTCTCTTTGTGCAGGTTGTTTTTGGGGAATTTTCGTAATTCGTTTTCGTTCCTTGCAAGTCGCAAATGTGAAATCAGCGCTCGCATTAGCATCTTAATCTTTTCATTAACCAGTTACTCAGTTACAAGTTAAAAGAACTACGTTGCGTTGCATGTTTCTTAGCACGTGCATTTCTTGCTTTAATTGTGGTGCTGGTGCGATGCGGTACATTGAAATTGGATAACAATAAGAAGATGCAACGCAGCTTCAGCGTCACGCAAATCACGTAACTTGACCTTTGGTGTTATCAAATCAGTGATTGTGATTTCATTTCTCCTAAATGCTATGCAAGTAATGAAAGTGAAACAGCCGTGCCGATCATCATCTCGTAATCGTTTTACAGGCACAAAGTCACGACACGACAATCCACTGGCTGTGGTGGCGGCTCCTCAGATACCGTAGAAGGTTCGGCCAGTTAACTGCCTTGTCTTCGACGACCGACAATGGCCATGGCCAAGATAAAGGCTGATCAACTGTTGTGTTGTGTTCTGATTACGACTACCGTGCTGGTTTCTGTTTCTGTTTCTGGAATTGGAGCAGCGCCTGGAGGTAAAGGTAAGCCAAGTATGTCAATAAATCGTCAATAACATCAGTTGATCGACTTAATTAACATTAGATAGCTCTAATTTCGTCTGCTTGCATCCTGCACTTGCAGGTGATCGAGATCAGGCGCCAGACGACTTGATCGCCGTCGTGAAAGTGGGCAAAAAGTACTACAGCAATGAGCCCCTGACCGAGGACGGCCGTGGAGTGCTGTATCCGGTGCCGGATCGCCTCCTTGGCGCCCTCGGGCTTCCAAAACCTACTGCCAGCACCAGCGTCAAAGGCTCGTCAGGCGGTGGATACGTCGAAGGCCAGGAAATGAAACTGCACCTGAGCGAGACTCGCCGCCAGCCTGGCCCAGGTCGGGGTTACGGGTACAAGAAACCAGACAACCCTCTCCGATATCCGGACGAGCCCCAAGATTTGCCCCCGACTGCGCCTCGACTAAAACAGCAGGAACAAATCGATTCGAATGAACTGACCGACGACGGTGATTTATTCAGTGACGGCCAGCTGGAGAAGACAATTACCTCCACTGACAAATCAGCAGCTGCGCCGCTCCTGAATCAGCACAACATTCGAGCTGGCGCCAACTCCGGTCAGCGCTTCGTGGCGAAGGACATCCCCACCTTCGACTCGATTTTGAAGGGCTCTGGCGTCGTGGATGACTTGCGAGAAGGCGAAGAGTTTACAGGATTCCAGTCACGGCCGTCGACTAAGTCCGGGAGCACCGTCAATTCGCAACTTGGAACACAGTCGCAGTTTTTCAACGCGAATATTCGTGATTTGCTGTACCATCGAGGCAAGAACGGTAACGGAGTCGAAGACGGTGGCGATAATCGAGGGCCAGTCGCCACGCGAGCTCCGATCGCGTCTGCAGAATTTGACCAGTTTGCGCTTTTCGTACCGAGCAACGAAGTGCAAGTAAATAACAGGCATCTGAGCTCCGGCTCAACGCCATCCACAGCGACGGCGGCAGCTGAGCGTGAGCGCGAGCCAGAACGCGAGCATGAACGAGAATCTCCTTCCACGACCGTCCGTTTCCGGCCACGCCCGAGTCCGACGACGACGTCGACGTCAGCGACGACTGAATCAGATCTCTACCTCGACGTGCGCACGATAGGCTCGGCGGCGGATGACGACGACATCGACTCCGACGCAGGCGCCGACGACGACTATCAAAGCCTTGAAGTGAGAGCAGAGCAAGAAAAAGAGGAAGGATACGGGTTCAAAAAGCAAACCCCGCGACCGCGAACGAGACAACGAACAAGACCAGCAGCGGCGACAACGATGACGGAGGAGACGGCGGCTCCAGCAGGCGACACCGACAACAACCTGGAGCAGCTTGAATCCCCTGTGCGGACTGCATCGGAGCCGGAGGAGCTCAAGCAGATTGTGACGACGATAACAACCACGAATCACGTCCCCGCCGGCGTGGGACCCGCGCCGGCGCCAACGCTCCACATCGCGCCTACGATCGACCTCACTGCTCAAATCGTCCCCACCCACCCGAACGACATCATGCGCCAGATTTACGCGCCCATCCAGCAGCAGCTGCCGTTCATCCCGATGTTTGACTCCATCCAGCCTTCCGTGTACTTGCCGTTCATGCAAGCGCCCACGCCGATGGCACAGTTTCAGCTTCAGCAGCAGCAGCACCTTCAGCCGCAGCCACTCCTGATGCAGATGCTCACACCCGTGCATGGCCATGGCGGCGATGAGCACGCGCATGCCGTTCGCGAGGCGCTTTTCGCTCGCCAGACTCAGGCCCTCCAGCAACACCAGCTCGAGCGCCCTGCCTCGAT
Organism: Mesaphorura yosii; assembly: GCA_009869945.1. Classification (NCBI taxonomy): domain Eukaryota; kingdom Metazoa; phylum Arthropoda; class Collembola; order Poduromorpha; family Tullbergiidae; genus Mesaphorura; species Mesaphorura yosii. The sequence goes on along the minus strand of WIXG01000490.1, from coordinate 25,257 downwards.
CGAGGACTTGTACGCACGGGGGAATGGAATCGTCTACGGCCATAATTTGGCCAACGAAGCTCCAATCAACGCCCTCCGACCGCAGGAGTACGAATTTAGCCGGGGAGCAGCCCCACCACGCGAATACATTGGTGAAAGTATCCGAGCGGAAACGTACGCGACACCCGGCGCCGGCAGGTCACACCACCACGCAAAGGCGGCTGATTTCAGGTTACCCGTCCCCCCGCCGAAGATGGAAATGTTCACTCCCGCCGATGCGATGACGAGGCGCCCGCCTACGCCGACGGTGAATGTGGCGACGACGTCGCGGGAGTACCCCAACACGCATTATTAACCTAAGCGAGTCTTAAGCACAAATTAGTACGTGTTTTATGAGTTTTTACGAGTTTATTTATGTTTTATGTACTATGCCATGTTAAATATATAGAAAGTGAGTCAACAATGCCAAATGCATTGGATTTCTATGCTTTCTTCGCTGGCCTACGCGAGTGGCAATTTTAAACGTGGAAAAAGTGATGCACTGAGAACTTGTGACTCAGCAGCAGCAGCCTCCACAATTCATCCCAGTTTCAGTATTTCCACATTTTCCAGGTTCAAAGTTCCAGATTTCTACTTCTACTTCGTAGTGATAAGCAAATTAAGAAATGACCAAGTCCAAAGTGAAGGTGGCCGTTCGAATAAGGCCGCAGTTCACTGGCACAGCCACGGCGGCGGGCGCTTTACGCGATCGGGAACAGGCGCAGGCACACGCGCCTCCATCGATGCTCTCCGTCAGTAATAATCAGATTACGATAAGTGTCAATAATAATTCGACGAAATCATTCACATTCGACAATGTCTGGGACACTGAAGCTAGCCAAGAGGAGGTTTACGGGTGCGGGATCATCGGTGAAGAGCTGCTGGAGTGTGCCTTTGGCGGCTACAACGCGTGTCTGTTCAGCTACGGGCAGACTGGCAGGTAAATTGGACTGAATTAAATGAATTTGATTATTTTCAACTAAATTGATTAATTTTACGTCAGTGTAGCAATGAAATTGGCCGATTTCAAGCAATTTCGATAAAACAACCTAAAATTGAGATAGTTTGAAGCAATTCGATGTAATTAATTGTTAAACGTATGATCTGAATTTCTTTCTTTCAGCGGAAAGACTTACACGATGCTCGGCGGCCCTTCTCTAGCCTCCCGAGGCATAATTCCTCGACTGTGCCAATCGCTCTTTACCCAAACTGAAGTCGACACACAGAATCTGAAGATAGAAGTGAGTTACATGGAAATCTACAACGAACGAGTCCGTGACCTACTGACAATCTCCACAAAACCCCTGCGCGTCCGCGAGCATTCGGCTCTCGGCCCGTACGTCGACGGACTCACGCTTCTCGCCGTCTCTTCCGCGTCCGAGATCGAGAGTTTGATGGAGGAGGGAAACAAATCCCGGACGGTCGCCGCCACGAACATGAATGCCGAGAGCTCGCGCTCGCACGCCGTCTTCACGCTGATCATCACGCAGTCTGTGACGGGGAACGGGTTCACAGGCGAAAAGGTGAGCCGGATCAGCCTCGTCGACCTCGCTGGCTCGGAGCGGGCCAATAAGACGGGGGCGGTCGGTGAGCGGCTGAAGGAAGGCTCGAACATCAACAAATCGCTGACGACACTCGGGTTGGTGATCAGCAAACTGGCAGACAACAGCGAAAGCTTCGTTCCGTACCGAGACTCCGTGCTGACGTGGCTACTGAAGGAGAACCTCGGCGGCAACTCGCGGACGGTCATGATCGCCACCGTTTCGCCCTGCCCTTCGAACTACGAGGAGTCGCTGTCCACGCTGCGGTACGCCGACCGTGCCAAACGCATCGTGAACAACGCCGTCGTCAACGAAGACCCGAACGCCAAACTCATCCGTGAACTCCAGGAGGAAGTGCGGCTCCTGAAGGAAATGCTCAAAAAGGGCCACGTGCACGAGATTCAAGGCGAAGACGTCAACGAGCGCCTGAGCACCAGCGAACGACTCATGCGGCAGGTGTCCGAGAGTTGGGAGGAGAAAGTCCAGCGTAAGGAGGCGGTCGTCCGTGAGAATATGAAGGGGCTCGAAAAAATGGGGATCAGCGTCGGGGAACGGGGTATCAAAGTCGATCAGGACCGTTTCTACCTCGTCAACCTTAATGCGGATCCGGCACTCAACGAGCTCCTCGTGTACTACCTGAACCAGCACAATGTCGTAGGGCGGCCGGAGACGAACCCCGACATTCAGCTCTCGGGGCTCGGGATCGAGCCGGTGCACTGCGTGCTGACAGTCGACGAAGCCTCCCAGACGCTGTTTATGGAGCAGCCGATTGGCTGCACATACGTGAATGGAGAGCGGATTCACGAAAAGAGGGCGCTCGCGCACGGCGACCGAATTCTATGGGGAAATCACCATTTCTTCAGGGTAAACAGCCCAGCAGGCGCCGGTCCAACGATGTCAAATTCGTTAAATTCGATGTCGACGTCAACGACTGCCTCAACTCCCAGCACGCATAATCACAATTACGCCCACCCACACGCCCACCCACACGTTCACAGCCACGCCCAGTCGCATTCGCATATCACGTCGTACGAGCTCGCGGCGGCCGAACTGAAGCAATTCACGCCGATAGACGAAGCCGTGGCGAGGCTCGAGTCGAGGCACGCTCGCGACAAGGAAGTGGCGCTGGAGAAGCAGCGAGTCGACCTCGAACGCCAGTTCAACGCGCTCATCAACGTCGTGTCGCCCACCACGCCCTTCCCGGCGGTGACGAAGAAACCGGCGACGGTCGACCGAATCGGTGACGGCCTGAAGCTGCTGAAGGAGTGCCTGTTGGAGGGCAACAAACTCGTCCGTGAAGGAAGTCAGATGGCGGAAGAAATGGGGCTCGGAGTCGAGTACGCCGTTGTGCTTCTCATTCCACCCGTCAATCTGACGCCGAATCGGGCGGCACGCGGCGGCGCCGGCGCGCTCGTCACGTCTCCTTCGATCAAATCCAGCCTTCCGGGGTTCCAGCCTCAAATCTGTTCGATGGAGAATTTCAAAGAGCGGCTCGCCGATATGCGGGAGGCGTACCAAGACTGGAAGACGAGTGAGCCACAACCGCAGCAGCTAGCGCTCCCGCCCTTCTTCGAGCCCGAGCAGCCCCCGCACGTGCTTATCGGCATAGCCAACGTCTTCCTGCAGGTGCTCTTTTACGACGACGTGACGCTCAACTATCCGATCCCAGTCATCAACCAGCAAGGTGAGATCGTCGCCCGACTCCAGATCGAAGTCGCGAAGGTCTCCACGGGCCCGCTGATGCTCACGCCGGGTCAGGACGTCACGATCAAAGTCACGCTGCGCCACCTCGCTGGGATCGACCCGAACCTCGCCGTGTTTTGCCAGTACGTCTTCTGCGACCACCTCATCGTCTCGCAGCCGTCGTCGGTGACGTCCGTCATCCGCTTTGACGACACAAAGTATTTCACCGTGCCCGTCTCCGAAGAGTTTATCGACTACGCTGAAGAGTCGGCGCTGAGCATCGAAGTGTGGGGGAATTCGGAGCAGGTGAAGGAGGATGTCGACGTGTCGGTCACGGACAGATGGAAGGAGGTCACGAGCCAGCTAAGGCTTTGGGTCGAAGTGCAGGAGCTCAACGAGAACGGCGAGTATGGGCCCGTGCCCGTCGAGAGTGGCCCGGCCGACCCCGCCGCCGCCGAGGCCACCGGTGGCGCCGTGACAATTGCGACAGCGACGGGCGGCGTTCACACGCTCCGCCAAGGCCTGCAGCGCCGGATTCTCATCACGCTCGAGACGAACGCGAGCATTGGCCAGCTGCCCATCGTCGTCGACGAAATCGACCAAGTTAGCTTGGGCGCCATCACACCGAGGTCCGTCACCCTTCAGCGCCCTCTGGACTCTTATCAGGAGGGCGACTTGTCCATTGTCCGAGCGCGGTGGGGTGAAGCCCTTCGACGGCGAAGAATTTACCTCGACTCACTCCTGCAGGAGCTCGCACGAAAGGAGAAGAAAACTCCCGACGAGGGGGCACGTGAAAAGTCGCTGGTCGCGCAGTGGATTTCGTTGACGGAAGAAAGGAACGTCGTCCTTCTCCCCGCCCCTGATTCGGGCGTCCCCGGAGCGCCCACCCACTCCAATTTCAAGCCGGAGCCTGGTATGGAGGAGCACACACCTGTCCTCTTCCTCGATATCGAAGAGGAAGTCCTGTCTTCCTCGTCCGGCTCGCCTGCGCTACACAATCACACAGCTGGACTGGATTCTCTGCTGCCAAAGGAGCACGACGCCATTTTTGTGCCACTGCCGATGATAAGAAAGTCCTACGGGGATTTTTATAGTGCGTGGTCGGATCAGAGGTCAGTTTCGCAGCGCAGTGCAGAAAAACAGCAAGCAAAATCCTTGCTTCCGTACTTGTGTTTGTGCGTATACTATAAGTTTGCCTCTTCCGTTCCGTTTAGAATGTCCACCGAATCCTGGGCGCTCGTCTCGTGGGACAGCTCCGTCCACGACTGCCCGCATCTAAATCGACCCACGCCGTCGGGCGAAGTCGTCTACGCCATTCTGCGGGTTGCCGTCCGCCTGAGCCATCCAGTGCAAATGGATTGCGTGCTGAGGAAAAGGATTTGTATGGCCATCAGGAGAAATCGGTAGGTTATTTAAATCACACATTAGTTCGAAATTGTGATTGACCTCTGCACTCGCATTTTCTGTAGGCCGTCCATCACGGAACGACTCCGTTCGCGTTTCTTCCGCCCGACGCCCGTCGAAGACTCGCAGCAGCCGCACCGCCGGACGGGAATCACGTATCAGATTGTGAGCCACCTGCCAAAGAGCTCCGAGCAGCTCGAGACGCGGGAATCGCTGGCGGAGCTCGCCGTGAGCCACGGCGAGAGTTACATCGGTAAGAAATATTCCACTCTCCTTCGCAATTGAGGTCACTCATGTGCCGTCTGATGTTAATTGTTGTATTACAATTGCAGAGGAGTACCTGCGGTGTATTTCGGCTGTCGACTCGATTCTGAACCTCGACCGGATGCGCCAGTCCGTCTACTTGCGCGAGGAGCAGCTAAAAACTCGGCCAAACAAGGTCAAAGAGGGTCCAATGCGGAAGACGCTGAGCGTACCGAACATATCACAGCTGTTCTCGCCACCACAGCAGCAGCAGGCTGGCGGAGTAGGTGGCTTGGGCGGAGCCGGAGGCTTGGGCTCCGGGAGCAGACTGATGAGGACCAGCGAAAGCCTCGCCAACATCGCGTCGGTGGCGAGGCCGAGTTCGTTAGTTATCGGTATGAATTTTTGCATGGATATATTAGCACATCCAGACTGATTTAAGTGAAACGGCTCTTCCTGCTTTTTAGGTGCCGGCGCGGGCTCGAATTCGAACAACTTGCGGCCCGAACTCGCGACGGGACCAGGCAAATGGAGCAGTTTGATGAGCAACATTCCTGAGGTCGAAGAGAGTTCGGGCTACGGAAGCCAGAAATCGAATGACAATGACGAGTCGCCTGGCGGCGGCGGTGGGGCAGCAAACGCCAATGCCAATGCTAATTATAAACCCAATAACACGATTGCACCGACGACAGAGGCGGCGGCAGCGGACACGATGACTGGATGATAAATTTGACAACGCACAGCACAAGCGCAGCCAACTTCTTCGTCCTTCAGAAATTCGCAATTTGCAATATGGCAGCTGGATACGAAAACGGCAACTACGAGATTGGCAGAAGGGAGCCCGAAGCTTAACCTTATCCTATGCATTCCTGAACATTCCAAAAGACTAGTCTTCTTTTAGCGTACTTACATTTTAGTTGACAAAAGACGAGACACGAGAAATTGTTATATGCAAATGAAGGCAATAAATCGTTCGGTTATCGATGGTTTTAATACTGATCAGAAATACTTTAAATATTCGTATTTCTCTTGCTTGCTTGGATTTGAACACTTTCTTTACGTTTACGTAACCAAAACGTATAAAAATGGTAACTTTATCATTGTTTCTTTGTATTTTGCATTGCATTGCATTACTTGGCTAATTAGTATTTACGCATACTCTTAACAGCTAATCAGTCTTTTTGCAAGAATAGTTTTCAGTTTTTGTAAGGGATAAGGAACAGGCTGCTTCAAGAGGAACCCATAAAGATAAATCTGCACGTAAAGAAGAAGCACGAATAGGAGAAGTAAAGGATTTTGGCCCGGAAATTGTCTTCAGCCTTTGAGGATCGTGAAAAAGCCTTCTTGCTTTCCATTCTTGCGATTAATGTACGGGCTCCACGTGTCCAGCACGAAATCTGCACCTCGCTCGCCGATGACGATGGCCGCCCCGTTCGTGTTGACCGTCACAACGAAGGGCATTATTCCGGCGTCAATGACTCGGAGCCTCTGAAATGGAAATGATTTTAAATAGCAAATGGCAAAGGAGTATTGAGCGAGACTATAGAAATTTTTACCTTTGCTCCAATGACCTTCAGCTCAGGATCCACGACAGACTCAGGTGAGTAGCGTGGACCCATGCGGGTTGTTCCAGAATAATGATAGATTGACACGGAGTAGTGTCTCGTGAAGCATTCCCAGTACGGGTCGGACCGAAACGGAAGGTGGGCACAGGGCGCTGTAAAGTAAGGAAATTTCAGCGGTTGCGGTCCATCGGCAATCACACGGGTGAGAAAACTCATGAGAAACTCGCCACTTGACACTTACGAAATGGGACGGGTGAGAGTCTGCTCCCGAGCCTCCTGAACGCTGGGGCATTCTCCGCGACGTACACGGCCCGCTTACAGCCTTCGACCATGACCCGAATGTCCTCCTCGTTCATGTCCTCAAAGTACCGCGGGTCAATGATCGGGTCGTCATAAAAGTTCGGTGACGCAAGCAGCAACTCGCCACGGACTTTCGGTCGACTTAGCATGACAGTGATTTGAAAGGCGTCCTTGCCCTTGACGGGCGCCAGGAATTTGTTGAGTACGTCGAAGCGCACGTTGAACGCCTTGGAGTAGTCTCGGGCGAGGTTGTTGTAATTCCCCACGCCAACGAACATCCACTGTGTGTCGGGCCAGTCGCCTTCGCCACGTGCCTTTGCAAGCGGGGACGAGAAAAAGGCCACGGCGTTGATGCCCGTTTGCGTCAACGTCCCATTCCCGAGCGCCACGAAGGATTTCACTTGTTTGAGGTTCACATCCCGCTCGAGGATGAAGGACTTCGGCTCGTTTATGATGAAGGGGCCTGGGAAGGTTCCGATGTGGTCCTGCAGGTTTTTGCCGACGGGAGCGTTGATGCGGACTTTGATCTGCCAATAAAGGACAAAAGCAGTCGCTGTAGGCAGTCGAATGTTAAGCTGGCCATGAAATGTACTTAACGACAGCGACAGTGACATCAACACCGCAGCCATCAGCCATGCCAAGCCAAGACAATTAAATTACAAATTCATTAACACTCCACCCTCAGAATACGTTATTAATTGAGCGACCGGCGGAATAATAATAAACTCACGTCAATGTCACGCCAATGTCATAAGAAACTTACCCCAAGTGACTCGAGATGCGGCCTGGGCCCAATTCCGGAAAGCATGAGTAATTTGGCAGAGTCGATCGCTCCGGCTGAGATGATGACTTCTTTCGTCGCAAACTGTGACAGTGACCAGGGACCAACCAGAAAATTGAATAATATGAAGTATTAACGTGAAATTGATGGGTCAGGTTAATTTCTGAGTAACTTACGGCGACTCGGGGTTTCCCGTGGTGCAGGTACTCGACCCCGTAAGCTTCATTGTTCTCTCCACGCATGAGGATCCGGTATACCCGCGAGTATTTCATGACAGTCAAAGTCCGCCGCCCGAGAATCGGCTTGATAAATGCGTGGTAGGTGCTGTGACGCAGCCCACGTTTCTGGGTGTAGGTTACGGCCGCCGCACCTGCGAGCAAGTTCACAAGAAGACATTTAGACAATACCAAATGAATAGTCACTCGTCACTCATCAAGTCAGCGTCATCGATAAATTAATTAATCAGTCAGTCACTTTCATTCAAACGCTGCGCTGCGGGAGGCGATTTTGTTTGTTTTGTTGAACCTAAGCGGTTGATTACGAATTGGTATTTGTATTTGTACTTGCATTCGCTTGTTATCGAGACTCATGTCACGTATCATGACTCGTACCACGTCTCTTTAACCTTCTAAGGTGACGGTTCATCCTTCACAGTAAACTTATTATTTAATTCTTGGTACGTGACGATGATGTTTGCTTTTGCTGGCAGTTCCACCGACGGCGTTCACGTTTGACTCACCTTCTTTGTACGGCCCATTCAAATCGACTCGAGGAATCCCATTCCAAGCAGAAGCCCTCAGGAATTCGTCGACTAATGGATTGTACGACGGACGACCGATTGACAGAGGACCGCCGGCACGGTGAAAGAACGCTGTAAGTAAAAGCATAAAATTAAGGTCGACTACTCCACTTAGGAAATGCAAAATGCACTGAAAAATCGAAGAATGCGGCTTACGTTCAGCGAGGACGTCCCTCGGCGGCTCCTCGCAGGCGAAGCAGTAGTTTTCAGACTTTTTAAAGTACGGCACGAGGTTCCGGTACGACCAGCGTGGGTCGCCGGTCACGTTGGCCCATTGGTCGTAGTCGCGAGGATGCCCTCGCAGGTAAATCATGAGATTCAAGTTGCTTGAGCCGCCAAGGCCTCGACCTCGAGACCAGGAACTTTGCTACGTGTAGGCAAACAAGAATATGTCAATCAATTTCCTGGATTTTGGCAGAATCAGGCTGCCGCTGGAGCACTTACCCGATTATTTAATGAAAGACAAGACGATCGTTGTGGCACTGTCCGGTACATGTAATCAGTTTGTGGGCGATTCAGAAGAATTGTAGCGAGGCCAGGAATCAGACTCACTGGATTTGGCTCCCCGCCACGCTCAAGCAGCAGAACATTAAAGTGCTCTGAGAGACGGGCCGCGACGACGCAGCCGGCTGATCCGGCGCCGACTGTACAGGAACGAAAACATGGTGATAAGGCAAAAAACGGAAGGAAATCCGAAAAGTGGGTCACACTTGACGCCAATGCATGACGCTGACGCTAATTAGCGTAAGATTAATCTCTCCAACGTTTTTGCAAATAACGAATACGAAGAAGATTCGAAATTCGAGATCATAATTCATTCACAATTCGCATAATTACGCATGCAAAAGAACAGAGACAAAAGAGGAATTAATCTCAAAATCTCACACGACAGGAAAGAAAGAATTGAAATCGAAATCGAAATCAGGTTTCAGACTCAAGCTGTCTTGTCTCTTATCTCTCGTGTTTTGTGTCCTGTCAAGTGCAAATTGCGAACTGCGAATTACTCTCGAACAGCGCATTATTGCGAATAGCAGATTTGAGCCGAGATTTGTCGCCTCAAGTAATTCACACATTGGCGTAAAATATGAGATTAATATTAATTCCTGCATGCTGCCTGTACAAATAACAAGAAAAAAGATGAGACGGTGCGTGAGTGATGAATGAGTAACGGATCTTCGACGCAACGCAGCACAGTGCAAAACTTTCGCTGCTCCTCTTTGTAAAAAACGAAATACCGGCCGGTACTGTAGCTCCGGCCTCACTTGACTGAATTTCTTAAGTTCAAACTCATGAATTGCGTGTCGCGGATTTTAGGCTGGGATTTAATTTATTCGCACATTGACTGACTGCCTCCCTGCCCTGCAATTGGCAATTGGCAATTATGAAGGGATTTATTACTTGCAACAAATCATTCATAATTCTTTTCATTACACACAGGTACAATTCTATGAAAACCTCGCAAACGCAAAAGATTTCCTTCATTCGAAAGATTTTCTTTCACCTGCCAATGAATCGGCACTTTTTGACGATTGAATTGTTCAAAATACTTGAAAGAGCTAAGCGTACAGGTGACTCTTTCATTTTTACAATTAGCAGATCGAAACCGGTAATTGCGATTCGCAATAAAAGCTTACCCACGATGAAGTCGTACACATTCCGGTCGGCATTCTTTGCGTTTACCGTCCGACTTTTGATATTGTCGGTGGATCGGTCCAAATCCGCGAAAAGGATGAGGATTGAAGGCAGGGCTCCCAGCGCCCCGTAAAGGATCGGAATGAACCAGCCGGAAAGGATCCCGAGACCGTGACCCAGTGCGCCTGCTGGAAAGAGCATCATTTTCACACTTCACACGTCGCGTCAGCTCGTGTCACAGCAAAACACTTGACAAATCACTTTTTGATGGTCGCCGGCACTTTTCGTCTTCTCCGTCTACGTTTAGTCTTAGTCTTTGTCTTTGATCTCACTCGCAGGATGCGGCTCCGGCAGGATTTTGATTCTGTCATGTCCTCGCCACCATCACACTTGATAATTTGCGATATCAAATCCAGATTCACGTCAATTTGTCACTTTCCTTGAAGAAAAGTCGCATCTTTCGGCATGAATTGAAGTCTTGACGCACAAAATTCATCTTTTTGAGTCAACTGTCACGTTTTTCCCAACGAGTAGCAAGATTTCAAAGGCAGCAGGTGAAATGATCCGCCAATTTGCGGCGGTGCACTCACACGTTCAAATTGGCACTTAAAATCTCTTCGTCGTTGGCGTTGGCGTCTTGACGGCCGGATTTGTAAAGGACTTTGCGCTCCGCGTCTTCTCAATTAGAGCGCCCATTAGCGTGTCATCCTTCGTGACTTGACAGACTTTTCCTTTCACGAGTCGCGAATTTCACCCAAAAATCCACACTTCTGCGAAGGAATCACAAATCACAGGCAAATTATTCGCAGGGAGCCACGCAAAATCTCATTAATAAAGTGGATCCGAGTTTCTCTTTCCCCAAATCTCAAAAGTCGCGAAAATGCGAAAAATGCTCGAATCGCGGCCCGGCGCTTATTAATTCTAATGAGATGAGCAAAAATCTAGGCTCCACCGTACACGAATACACGATACATGAAATGTCCATTAAACGAGCTCAAGCTGAAGCTAAATCACCGTGACACGAAGACGAATGTGAATGAGAATTATGAATGTGAAAACACAAAAGTAAACAAAGACGACGATGCGACGAAGAAGAATGAATGATTTGAGAAGTGTAAACATTTTAAAGGCTCGACTCATCACGTCAACACACAAACACGCTGGGATTAAATATTGCTATGTACATTGTTGTAAAGCAAAGGCACAAGTAGAAGTATAAGAATACAAGAATACAAGAGCTTTGGCTGCTGTAATGGCTGAGAATAATGAATTGAAATCGATAGTGACAAGAGTCATCAACCAGCCAGCCAGCAGGCTGTGCTTTGCTTTGCGTGATGTGATGAAAAATGAAAGATGAGCTTATTTATTGCCATTACATTGTTGCTGCTGTGTGTCAGTGTTATTTTATCCCTCGTGTGTTTTTCTAGCCTGTATGAGCCATCGGAGCAAAGCAACAGGATTTCACGGACACGGCTGGCTCTTATACAGTGTTTGTTCACTGTTTACACTTTAACACGCATTTGACAACGATGACGGCGCGGCGGTGTAAAAAGCCAATTAGCAGCTGCCCGAGTCACAGGTTCAGTCAGTCTCGAGATTTCGCGACTCGCATTAGTAAGACACAGTAAGTTTCACTTTCTGCTTGCAACCGCAACTGTAAATCAACACTTTGACTTTGACGTAAGCAAGTCGTACAAATATTTCCATAAAAATTAATAAAATTAAATTGTCGTAAAATTGCGTTGGAGAACGTTTGAACAGGATCTTAAGGATCTTTGTGCGAGGAGTGTGGGGCGCACACAAAACAAAACAAAACAATCTACGTATGCGTGTGTTATAATCAAGCTCGTTATGAAGTAATGAAACCAGTTTATGAAAGAAAACCGGCTGCCGGCTCAGCGGCTTGCTATACACAATTAAAGGTTGAATACTTTCTCGTGTCGTTGTAGTAATCATATCTTGTCACACACACTGTCGTGATATGACTTAATTAGTGCACTGGTTAAAAGCGTGCGCTGTCAACTCCTATGTGCATGCGTCAGACATCAGACAATGAGCACAAGTGGCATTCTTCATTCATGTGAATGGAGATGAGAATCTGAATCAGGCACTCTGCATTGACATTTTTTCATTGATATGTGCATTGAGTCGTATTAGAAGATGAGTAGCCTTAATTATCTCATGCCGTGTCGTGCCGTGACTCGGATGGTTATTCTTACGATACGAAATACGAACGGAATGAGAATCAAATACGAGCTGAGTCATGGGAAATCATGATACGTATGATATCATAAAGCATTTATGCACATTTGCAACAGCATTTGCATTTCGACTGCAATCAAAAATTATGTCGTCCACAAGAACTGTCTGTAAGAACTAAGAAAGCGTACACATTTCTTAATTTACGCAACCGGTGTGAATAAATTAAATTTCGGGGAAAGTGAACTAATTATGTTTTACGTAAGAAATGCGAAGGTTATGGCTCAATGGGTTATGCTTATGGATTTAATTGTCTTCTTTCCATTGCGCGAATTCTTCGTTCTCGCCTTAAGAACGAATTACACTCACGAATTCTTACTCATTAGCAATTAGTTGTTAATGTATTATTAAAGCTTTGATTAAAATTCCAAGCGCGAGCAATTAAATACAATAGCCCCCCGCGTCCGCCTTCGCTTTTCGCCGGTATGAGCGAACATTAATCATTTCATAAACTTACGCGTGCGTGTCTCACATCCGCCTTATTGAATTTGATGTCTTAGTCTTAACAATGGTCACGTTCACGTCCACCACGATTGCTCAAGAGTCAAGAGTCATAAAACTCAGGAATCAGGAACCACATACAAGACAGACGCTGCAAATACAAACAAGCAGTACAGGTTTGGCACTAATTGTTATAACTTAACCACATGCCACACGCGAATTACAAATTATGAACAGAGTCATCAGAGCAAGACCAGCAGCACAGCACATAAAAGTAAGACAATGGCCAATTCGCCGGTTATTTTGACAGCTAAAAATGAGCAGTCGCTTAAAAGTTTGGCTGCGAGCTTGAAATTGTCTCACTTTCCGCTACGCTACGTTGCAATTTAATTATGATTACATTGCACTTTTGCACCGGCGCGTCGATCAATTTGTTAACAAGATCGGTCAGCAATCGATAAAATGTAGCAATAACAATGAAAGCGTCGTGCCGTGTCGTGTTGTGTCTTCTTCACCGGCGGCGGCTGTGACGCGACGGACTACAAATGACAACGGGCCTTCGACAGTCGCAGTCGTGCTCGAGTTTGAGTTCGTGTCGCCGTCGTCCTCGTCGCGTCCGTTTCCACACAAAAAGCGTACGTGGCCTGAGTCTGACTTGGTTTGTATTTATTGTTTGAGAATTTGGGTTAAATTGTTATAATAATAGAAATGTAAAATGTTTTTGTGTTTACACTTTTACTTACTGTACTTGTGCTTGTAAGGCTTAACTCAAGTGCTGCCTGTGCCGTTAACTGCCTGTGAAGTCGTGCTGCTGTTTTGTCTGCTCACAGCGAAGAGCGACTGAGACCGACTCGACGCGATGCGACGCGTTTTGTATTTAACCAGCCGCAGCCCACCGTCTTTCTTGTCTTGTCTGCTGTCTCCTGCACTGCACTGAAGTTTACGAGCGCTTAATTGATAATAAAATCTCACTTTCGGTCGCAGTGCAGTGCAGTACACATTTTATGTAAACTTTAAGTCTAATTAGCACTTAATTCGACAGCTAGACCGGCCGGCGGGGGTGGGGGGTGGTCGTTGGCATTCTAACAACTCACTTTCTTGATTCGCGAATGGCGAATCTCGAGTCGAATCGCGAATTGGACATTGGGCAAAGCAAAAGTGGCCCACATTTACAGATGGTGAAATGGGAAATTGATTGTCCATCGTACGGGCGTACGGCTGGTCGGCCTAACCAGCCATTAAATGGATGACGAAGTGCGAAGCATCAAACAAGCATTGTGGCAGCCGACGCGACGATGCGTGAAGCTCCACATTCATTGCACTAATAAAATTAAAGGTTGAAAGGAAATCGCAGGTCGACAATTCGCAAGTCATCACTTTGCTTCTGCTTTATGCTACTTGACTTGAACTGCTCTCGCTGTCAGCTGTTGAACGGTCGCCGTGGCTGTTAATCGCTAATCGTTTGCCTGCTCGTCCGCAAGCAGCAAGCACGAACGCACGCGACGAGCGCAACCGAGCTCGAGTAGCTTAATTATTGCCACTGCACTGCCTAAAAATAGGACATAAGTAGTGCCAGCGCTCGTAAGCGTAGTCTGAATGAGCGAATTTCACGCACATTTTCTCGATCGCCAGGTGAAAGAACAACAGCGGGCTTCTGTTTTAGTGTTTTCGTAATTAATTGTAATTACAATTCGCTCGACGCGCGGCGCGTCAAGTCGAATGTTTGCTCAGAGCGAGAAATTTTACTTCAATTGCGCTTTACGCGTACGCGCAAACGATTCGAAATGCCAAATTCGAATTGTCGCTGAGAATTTGCATGCATTTCGCGTAAATTGTGACATAATCGAGACAAATTAACTTAAAACACGAGAATTGGAATCCTAAAGTGTGCAATTCGCGTGTATTCTCATTTTTCGCACAGTCTCCCGCGGGGATTTTGTGTCATTGTTGAGATTTTTGCAAGGAAAGTGAGCAGAATGAACGAATTAACCTGTTATTGTTTGATTTCCACACACGAGCATTCTTATTCTTGATTCTCGTCCTATTACGGAAGATGCAATCCAATTGTAATTCGTTGAATTGATTGAGACAAAGATCAGAGTCTCAGAGTGAATGCGAATTGCACACGAATTCACAGAAGACAAGCATTCAGAATTTTAAGCATTTAGTTCGTACAAATCCGCAATGCAATGATTATGTCATAAATTGGGTGTGTGAATTTCTGCGTCGAATTTGCGAATTACGATCGCTCCAATTATGCAATTACCAGTCTCATGTCGCAGTGACATGCGAAACGAATTAATGTGTGCCATTGCCAGCGTGTCGTCTCTCAAATGTTTAAAGCAATGCCGTTGTCTTGTCTGTCTGACTACTTTCATTTTCTCAGGATTTTGAGGTAAAACGATGATTTTAGAGCGAATCCACCAATTTCTGGACCTCGCGAAAGGTGACAGCGACAGAGAAAAGAACCGGTTCAACTTTGTATGGATTTGAAAGGTGTATAATGCACATCACTTCATTAAGAATTCAGAGGTGCATCCAGAAAAGATTAAGAACCGACATTGTCATTCATTGTACCGAGTTTGGTACCGTAAGCGTGAAATGCGTGTATCGACGTATCGGGTCGGAACAATCTAACTGTTTGAATAAGAAATGACAGGTGCTTAACATACCTTTTTCTAGGTGTCCATCGTAGTATATTATTGTGTAACCTGATCCTCGCTGGTCCTGCTATGCTATGGCTAGTCAGGTAACTGTAAATTAACGGAACGATGAGAGCGAAATCTGAGACGAAATCCAATGGTACATCGACTATCAACATAAAAGAATTGATCCGAACTTCAGAAGGGTTCCTGAGTTTATTATCAAGCAGAGGTCTTGTCTAAGTAGTCTTAGGAAACAAGTCTTTGTTGTTTGCACCAGCAACGAAACGTAAAGCGCGAAGGGTTCAAGTACTTCAAGTCCCTTCACATCGAATTGCTTGGAGAAAAGAAATCAGTTCAGCTTTATTTAACTGATAACAGTGGACATCACAAACTGAAGGCAAAACAGGTAAAAGTGCCTGATTCACACTTGATAAGCGGCTCTGGATTCCATTACAATATTACATAAAAATCCTTTTCTTTAAGTTCCAGATTAAACCAGTTCAAATTGTCCCAAAAATAGCCGAAATCAATCACGAAGCAAGTCTAGTTCACCTGCAAGTACTGCGAGAAGAAAGTAACCACGAAGCACAGCCTTCGCAGCCATGAAAACATCCACACTGGGGAGAAGCCTTTCGAATGCAAGTTCTGTGGAAAGGCTTTCGCACAACTCACAGGGCGCGCTCAACATGAACGGAGACATCACACTGGAGTCAAGCCTCACCCATGCCTGATGTGTGACAAATCCTTCTCAACTTCGGGCAACCTTAAAAGGCACCATACTTCGCATACTGCCCAAGACCATTACGCATGCAATCTCTGTGGTAAGACATTTCGGCGGAGAATCAACTGGGCTCGGCACATTGGCACTCACACCGGCGAAAAGCCCTACGCATGCAAAATCGAAAGATGTGGATCTAGTTTTCATATCTTAAAAATTAGCTGCGCGAAAATGTAAAAATTCCTTCACAAACTTTCATCTATTTGTAAATGCTAATTTTGTAGGTAATTTTGAAAATTGCGGGGCTGGGCATTTGAAAATTAGAAATTTGCACACAGAAATATTGGCAAATAAACGGTAGTTTGCATGAATTCGTGGCTTATCCTTTGCATTATTGAGTATTGACGTTTCCGATTTGCAAATTTCATTTCGCCCTGGCGGCATAACAACTCGACGAAATCGACCACCAGCGACGAACGAGAGCCCTGAACCCGAAATTCGACAAATTATTTAATTTCTATTTTTAATTCCTTACATGTTTGTCCAATTGGGCTCTAAATAATTTGTGAAGGGCATAAATTCCTAATTGCTTCTGCTATTATGGGTCAAAAACAATATTTTCGTCATCGTTCCATTTCCCGGCCCGGTGGCCGTGGCCGGGTTTAGGTCGTCATCCAGGCGGAATTGCATCATGACAAGGATGTAAGTGATCAAATTTCCCACAGCCGGGCCGACGAAGGAGGCTCCGAGGTCGATTATTCCATTCGCGGTCAGTTTCACAGGAAACATTCCGATTTTGTCGAGAAACTTTCTAACCTGCAGCTTGACCTCCTCCGACGCGTGAATAATGTTGAATCCGCTTAGAATGTATCCAGCTTCGTTTGCCTATTGAAATGGGATTGAATTTATGACTTGGCGGGAGTAATTTAAAACAGTTAAAGAGATTCGGCTTACATTGTTAGTCAGCCATTGGCCAGAGACGATGATGATCGCAATTCTTATCCCTGCCAGAATCGGCTGGATCCCCGCCGAGCCGATTCTGAAGAAGAGCTCCAGCCTGTCGTCAGATTCGTCCCAGATGCCGTGCAGATTGAGAATCAGATTGTAGACTCCGACCAGGAAACTGACGCACGTCGCCACAAAAATCGCCTGCATCTGCAGGCCGAATGCGGTCTCAATACTCCTCACCGCCTCGCAGAGGTTTTCGTGAAGAATTCTGAGCCTCGCCAGCTTCACAGCGATGTCTACGTCTTCCTGCTCATTTCCACGGACCGGGCTCGGCTCGAGCCTGTTGAAGTGGCTCACCTGCAGTTCGGTCAGTTGGTCATTGATTCCGCCGAAGTTTCTCGATGTAAGCATGATGAGGAGCGAGAATGTAAGCGCGGAGATGTTTGGAATCAGATTCGAAAGAAAGGCGGACAACCGAATCTTAACTGTGAGGGCTTCCCATTGCCAATTGTCGTAGTACAGCTCTCCGAGCAGATAGAACGCGTTGAGAGTCAATTCTTGGGCCAGGTAGCAAGGAATCAAGTACACCGCGTATTTCAGGCCTGTGAAACCAGAGAGACCCATTTCGTTGACGGTGTCGTGAAGTTTTGGCCATGCTACATTAAATTTATTTAAATCAGACCTTAATCGACTAAATTAATTGCTCTTCGGCTTCCTGAAATTCATTTGCAGCTGCAGCTTGCCTTTTACGAAGTTGGTGGCGATGACCCCCCCGGAAAAGAAGAGAATCACTGACGAGATGAACTGTACAGTGAGAGCGACGAAATGCGTGTAGAAATCCGTTCCCGAGAAATTCTGGCGGAGGAATCTGTAGAAGATTGGATACCACAGCAGGCCGGCGATGACATTGAAGATGGAGAGCCCGATATTGATCGCCATCGGAATCGACTTCAACTTGCAGGACAAGCTGCAGTTTTCAGGATGTCTCGTGACCGGCAACGTACCAGACAGCTGGCCGAGCCTGATGACTGGCTTCAGCACGACGCAGAGGCAGTGATCTTTGCCCTGCCCGAAGGCGCTTCGAGCACGAGCTGCCTTGCGCCGCATTGAAGAAGTTGGCGTTATTCGACGGTTTCGAAGCTGCTGCATGCTGGCAGAGGTTTCGCCGTGAATAACCTTCGCTTCTTCCGTCGTTTGCAAAACTGACGTGGGCGCGGACGTTTTTGTGGGCTTTGACATTGATAATGAAGATTATGGGTTTCTGACTGTCTGATTGCCACTCTGTCGCCTTTGTATTTCGTTTTCCATTTAATGGCAATTTAAGCTTTCTGCAGTCGCAAAGACAAAGAGCGACTAACTAAAATGCTTCCCTTCCCACTCAAGCTTATGTTCTGGATTCGGACCGGATAAATTTTTAAAATGACAGCAGGTCCAAACGAATGGGAATGTTGCTGACTTGGGCAATTTTCGCCTACTAACGAACCCCGTGAATTATTCAGAGCCCGGAGTTCTGGAACTTGCGTAATTCGCGAAATGACAAGTCACATGCGAGACGGGTCACGAAATGAATTAATACGCAAGTGTTTTGTATTTTTTCAATTGGGCCTTGCATAATTTGTGATACGAATTTCTAATTATGACTAAGAAACCACAGGTTGGACATACTTCCAGTTCCATTTATTGCGGGCTCCATGGCCGTGGACGGGTTTGGATCGTCGTCCAGGCGGAATTGCATCATGACCAGGATGTAAGTGATGAGGTTCCCCGTGGCCGGGCCGATGAACGAGGCTCCCAGCTCAATTATTCCATGCGCCGTCAGCTGCACGGGAAACATGCCGATTTTGTCCAGGAATTTTCGGACCTGTATTTTGGCCTCCTCCGACGCGTTTATGATGTTGAATCCACTCAGAATGTGCCCGGCCTCGTTTGCCTGTTGGAGATGACAAGGGACAAATGAAATCTAAACTGCCACCATTAATTAGGTGTGTCTGACTTACGTTGTTGGTCAGAGCCTGCCCATGCATGACAATTATGAAAATTCTTGCTGCGGCCAGAACGGGCATCAACCCTGTCGAGCTGATCCTGAAGAAAAGCTCGATCTTGTCTTCGGATTCTTCCACAATGCTATGCACGTCCAGAATCAAATTGTAGATTCCCATCAGGAAACTGACGGAGGTCGCCGCAAAGATCGCTTCCATCTGAAGCCCGAAGGCTGCCTGGGTCTTTCGCACCGCCTCGCAGAGATTTTCGTGTAGAATTCGAAGTCTTGCCAGTTTGATGACGATCGCCACGTCTTCCTGTTCGCTCGTACGCGCCGGGCTAGGCTCGAATCTGTTGAAGTGATTTACCTGCAGTTCGGTCAGCTGTTCGTTGATCCCTCTGAAATGCACCGATGCGAACTTGATCAGAAGCGCGAATGTGAGCGTGGACAGATTCGGAATGAAATTCGCAAAGAAGCCTGACACACGGAGCTGAACGGTGACACTGTCCAGTTTATAGTTGTAGCACATTTCGCCCAAGAGAAGGAACGCGCTGAGGACGAGCTCGCAGAGAATAGCGCCAGGAATCACGTACACGGAATACTTGACGCAGGTGAAGCCCGGGAGTCCCATTTCGTTGACGGTGTCGTGGAGTTTTGGCCATGCTACATTAAATTGACTGTATTAATTTTTCGTTTCTCCAATACCTAATAGCTTAGCTTACCTTTTGCAAAGTTGACTGCCGTGACTCGCCCGGAAAAGAATAGAATCACCGAAGAGATGAACTGCACAGTGACGGCGATGCAATACGTATAGAAATCCGTTCCCGTGAAATTCTTGTGGAGGAATTCGTAGAATCGCGGGTACCAAATAAAGCAGCCAATCACATTGGAAACCGCCCACGCAATATTGAGCGCCATTGGAATCGACCTCCACTCGCTTGTCACCGTGCATGACTCCGGATGTCGTGAGATGGGCAGGATTCCGGCGCCCTGGCCGAGGATGATGGCAGGCTTCAGCACGACGCAGAGGCAATGGTCTTTTCCTTGTCCGAAAGCACTCCGACTCCGGCAACGATCTGCCTTGCCCCGCATTGTGGGCGTAATTCGACTTATTCGGTTTCCTGACTGCTGCATTGTGGCAGTGGGACAGGTCTCTCGAGCGTTATTCTTTAGGTTTAGAGCGGAGTAAGCTCACAGAATGACTGAATTGCTCCGCCCGCACCTGGCTGCTTGGCTGTGGTTGTGAAGAACTGTCGATTTGTCAGTCGTTTACATAACTGACGTGAACATTGACGTCTAAGCTGGACTTTGAATGAAGATTACAGAGTTCTGATTGTCTGATTGCCTGCTTACTGGGCTTTTTCTTCTTTCCGTTCCGCACCGAATGGAAACGGCAAATAATGGCCACGCTTTGTTTTGAATTCGAATTTGGGCGGATTAATTTTTAAATTCGGGTTTGACGGTCGGAACGCGACCGAATCCACGACTGAACGATGACAATACTCTTAAACTGGCTTCTGGTTGATTTCGCCTTCTGCTAAAGAAGCTTCGTAAATTATTCAAGTTTCGTCGTATCGTGGAGTGAATGAGCGTCGTAACTCGTAATTCGTGGAATGAGTGAAATGATCGACCGACAAGCAAGATATGCGTTTTGTCTCTTTTGGCCATTGCCGATGGTTGGAATCGCATGAATAATTTGGACTTCTTCAGAATTCAGCTTCAGGACGTGGAATTCCAAGAAGATATTTATCGGTCAAGTCACAAGTCGGGTGGTCGTAAATTATTTTTAATGAACACTGTGTGGCCGGAACACAAAACCCGTAGCGTACACAATGACAACGAGGCCAATTAAAAATGACAATAATACCTTGCGAAACCATAAAAGAAGCCTGTGAGGAATGTGGTCAGGGTTGCACGCATGGCCACGTCTTTGAAAGCACTGCAAAATAAGACACAAGAACGTGAGCAAACTGGCTCTCGAGAAATACGATCGCCCAACACGTGGAACTTGATTTGTGTGCGATTTGTCGATCTAATTGTTCCATCCTGTACATGTTCTTTTTCGATATTTGTGAAAACAACGGTGTCAACGGGGAGTCAAACCCTCATAAATACCATCTCACCTTCACCCGTTCGTGCATTTCACCAGCTTCTTTTGTTTTGTCGCGCCGTAAATCGGTAAAACATGAAAGTACACGTGCGCTGTCATCAGTCATTCATCCACTCACTCCCTAAAACCAAGCATGTGTCGATTCTTTTTTCACATGCCAAGCCACTTCGACTTCACACTGCACAAATAGTGCTTAATTGCTATTGCTTAACCCTCCTTCTCCTTCATCAATCTTGTTCTTTGGAAATCTCACTTGGAATTCTTCATTCTCTCACTTGGAAAATGTCTGAATTTCTAGCAGTCACTTTGGAACTGCTCGCGCTGTGGATTTACTCTGCGTACATCTACGCTGAAAAGCTGCTCCGATGAGTCAAAAACCATTGGATGGAGAAGTGATTCTGGTACGCTTCCGGTTGTCTACTCAGTTTTACCAGTGTGATGCGTTTTATTGCGTAGATTACAGGAGCTGGCAACGGAATCGGTCGAGAGCTCGCTCTGCACCTGATGGAAGTGGCCCCAAACGCCAACGGCATGCTAGGACATTGACGGCAGAGCCAACGAGGAGACGGTGGCCAAAATCCGGATGCACGGCCAAGTTAAGACGGTCGCGTATCAACTCAACATGTGCAGCATTGAAGCAGTGGCTGTGGTCGCCGAGAAGGTTTGACGTGACATCGGGCAGGTCATCGTCGTCATCAGCAACGCGGGCATTTACCAGGCCAGTCTGTTCTTCACATAAAGCCCGGAATTGCTGAAGCGAACATTTGACGTGAATGTCGTTGCCCTTTTCTGGATTCTCCGCGGATTTCTCCCGTAAATGATTCGCACGAATCACGGCCACATCGTCACGGTGGTTTCCGTGTCCGCATTGTTCTCTGGTAACGTCGCGTGCTATCGCAGCTCAAAGCAGCGATTCACTCGTTCATCGATGGACTGAAGCTTGAAATTCTCATCGTCTAACCCGGTGAGAATCCACTTTACGACGGTCTTCCCCGCCGGAGCAGGGCCAGGCGCAGTCGCATCGGCGACTGCTAGAATTAGCAAGATGAAGACCGGCCCGGTAATGGTTCCCTTGAGTTCACGCAAAACAAAAATACGCAGTCCAGACTCGCATGTAAGCTAATTAATGCAGATTGTAACCGTGATCCGAGTGTGCAGGCAGACTCGTGTGTTTTCGTGTGCGATCCTGAATTTCAATACTTGGTGTTGGTTATTTCCGAGTAATTTTGTGGTATGTGGTGGTGGTGGTTCAGTTTGTGCCGGTTCAACATACTCATCAGTAAAACTTTTATTTTCACCTCTCACTTCCCAGGATCACTCGAAACCTCGTCCAAACCAGCCACATGGTTCAATATGGGTGTCATTTTTTACAAGGTGAATTTCTTGAGACAAACATGAGTCTTGCATCAGAAACCATTCCGAGGTCAACTGTAAACCAATAGCCAAGACAATCTGACAAATGCCAATTAGGTTTGCTGATGGGATTATACGTTGGCCATGCGTTTCGTTTGCTGCGTCGAATTTTTTTCCGTTTGCCAAGAAATAATTATTTTGGTTTGCTAAATGACATTATTCGACCAGCGAAAAAATATTAACCCGTTTAATATTGGTTATCGCATAGCCGGAATCGGCATCGGACATCGATCTATCTCAATGCAAAAACAATGCACACAACGCTTAGGTCATATTCTTGGCATTGCCGCGCGTAGGAATTGAAGAAGCGTTCTAACTTTATGTCGTCGGTCTCCATGGAAAATGAGAGTGGTTTGCGGAATTCTCCTGGGGCCCCCACGAGCTCCGTCTTCGATGTCCGAACATGCGAAAAGTACACGAAAAGTCAAGCAGCAGGTAGCCAAGCACTTGCAGTTCGAGTTCGAAAGAACGTGAAAGGTGAGGTCGGCAAAATGGCTCTGGGTTTTCAGCTTATTCGCCATTTGCTCCTACTTCTGGTGATCGCCACCAACTTCGGAGTCCATCAAGTCAAGAGTGTACCCCTCGGCCTTAAGTCCCACCAGCAGTGTACATTCCACTTGGTACACTTTTACAATTCAAGCTCGTTGATTCCACGTCCATACGACCACTTCTACCACTCCCGCCTGTCAGAGTCGATCCTGACCTCCAATCAGTACGGTCAACCGTGGACTGTGTACAATGCCAGTCGCCCGATGCTGAAACCGATGCAAGTCACCTCACACAACGGGTGGAAACTGGAGATCGTCAGCCGATTCACGTTCGAATCTCGCTTCTGCAACGTCCACCTCCTGGTCCAGCCACGGTACCAAAACCAGGTGGCAACTTATCCAACCAGACTGACCGTTCAGAGCACAGGGTCCATCCTCATTCTCGTTTCGGAGCTGCAACACACGAAGATCAGAATTGAGCACCAGCGATGGTTCAATTTGTATTCGTTTCGAACGTTCTTGTTCTTAGTGCACGAGAACATGAGCCACGTCATATCTCGGTACTGGATCTGCTACTTCTGCCCGAATACATATTATGACTTGCGTAGACACGTGAGTTTGGCCCTGGCCAGACAGTTTCACGGAACGGAGGTAGTTCTCGAAGACCCGAAATTAAATTTGAAGCGTTGTCCAACTGAGTGGCATCAGCTTCGAATTGGGGAGCTCAAATCCAGCAAGAAACTGGCTTCCTTGGTAGTTGCGTGTTCACTGGCAAAGAAACTGTCCATTTTTGTCCTGGAGGCCCTTAATGCGAGCGTTGTCCTGGGCAAAATGGGGGACCGACCGTACTCGCAGTGGCTTCACCCACCCACAGGGCTCCCTGGCCTCTATCTCTCACCTCTCACAAACGTGGTGCCCGCATTCGTCGTGAGATCATCTTTGTTGTACTGCGACCACGAGCGGACGAAGCTACGGAACGACGCAGAGTGGGTCCAGGCGTATGACGGGACATCTTGGCTGCTTATCATCGTACTCTCTGGTGCCGCCGTGCTGGTTTCGGGTGTCACCGTCAGCAAGGACGGATGGAAGTTGAATCTGCGGATCTGGAACGTCGTCCGGCTGATTCAAAAGGAAGGCAACCTTTACCTCAAGTTTGACCTTTCAATCCTGCTCGCGGGCTGCGTATTTATCGGTTGTTACGAGATCTATATCACCAGCGTTGCTGTGGCGCCCGGTCCACCTTTTGTCTACCCGACCATTCAAGGTTTGCTGAAAGCAGAGTACAAGATTCGGGTTCGAGACCTTCCACTAAAATCCATTATGTCTGAACACACTTTCCGAGAGGCATTCGACAGGCTGAGGATTCCACACCTGCTTAACACCAGCTTCGAAACTGTTTCCCTTAACAAAAGCGGCAATCAGACACCGCCACCCTTTTCTGCAGAAGTGCTTGACGATGGTGATCCCACCCGGCGAGCTTTTCAGGTCGTCAATCGAGGTGCGAATTGCCACGTCGTACCGGAGCCCTTTGTGGAGTCTACTTGGTGGATGGAAGCGTGGGGTCCACTGCGACTCAAGCTAGTGGACCGCTTAAACAGGCTACTCGCGTCGGGGCTGCCTGTGTTGTGGGAAAGTGTTGACCGTGCTATTCTAGACGTACAAGTTATTAATTTTGAGAGGAGCGAAGGCAAAATTGTGACCACGACGGTCGATGCGACACCAATCTCCATGGACTTTGAAATCATGAATATTTTTCCCCTTTGTAGATACATGCTGGCGTGCAGTGCACTTGTTCTCTGTCTAGAGGTGGTATACAATTGGGTCGAAATACTGTGGCGTGTCTATTTGGACGTGGGGACACTGGTCTTCTACACTGCGTTCAGTAATGATAGAACAATAGCGTGTTTTCGCAATATCTTCCTTCGGTTTCAGTCGATTGGGCTGAAATTTTTCATAGGATGTTCCGAGATTATGTCTGCTATACTGCGCAAGTTTGATTCAGTTTGGACAAATATAGTACACACAGGACGAGTTTAATCAAAATACGAATGTTCAATAATGATAGAACAATTTCAAAAAGTCACTCAATGCACAAAAACGTTCCCGTAACTTCCTGGCTTAATAGTGTGTCATGGCTCCCCGATTAATAATGGACCTCGAATATTCGATTTTTCATACTAGCAATTAAATTCCTTAGAGTTGATAAAGATAAGTTCTCCCATGCAGTTAAGATTGCAGACCTCAGCTCAGATAATGTATTATACTGGCGACCATGAGCATAAACATTG
>WIXG01000489.1:0-48941 GCA_009869945.1 Mesaphorura yosii | reverse complement strand
GTACTTTGAGACTACGCCGGGGCTACCTGAGATACTTCACCGACTTCCTGCGGATGCTCGCAACTACGCAATTCGAGCTACTTTGTCGGTTCATAGTAGGTTCGAGTGCTACATGGGTATCCCTGCAGACAAAGCCCAAAATTTACGCTATGCACATGGCAAACGAATTACAATAATCTAAGCAATTCTACATGGGCAAATATGATTAAGAATTTCCGGTTCACAAAAACGGATGCACATCACCGGCATGCATCTATCCAACCACCAAGTCGATGAAGCTTAGATTCTTCATAAGACCTTGCCTGTACAATTGACACAGCCACGAAAGGGTCAACATCCATACAGAAGCTGAGGTCAAAATAAATTATCGTACATATTTTGAAGAGATATAGAGAAATAACACGGCGGTTTTCTAGAAACTCTAACCTAACCTAACCTAAGCATAATTACCACCCTTTCACTTGCCCTTTAATTTGTATTATCGTCAATTGAATGTGCAGATTAAAACTTCACCAATGTGAAGTTGCGAATGTTGGAATTCTGTTGCACGTGTGAATACATTACTTTCTGTGTTTTTGCACCTGTTACGAATTCAGCCACGGCTGGCTAAAATAACTGCAGAATCCAATCATAAACGGCAAGGTCCACAGCAATCCCATGCTGCGGGAGACGGCGCCGGAATCGGTGGTGTGGTCGTCGTCACGGTGGACGTGAAAGTTGTGGTCGTGGGCGGGACTTCAATTGGCCACCAATAGTAGCTGAACCGAATGGACTTGAAGACAGAGTACTTGGTCCCCTCATTATTGTACGCCCAGAGTCCAACTCCGTCCGTGTCGGACGCAATGGTGAAGTCCGTGATGAAGCGGAGTGCGTCTGCCTCAGCCCAACTCTCCTCGTCCATGGGGTGCAGGGGAAAGTCAGTCCAGAAGCAGCAGCCTTCGTTCCAATTGCGATGAAGACCGTAGCCAAAGACTTGGCCGCCACTCGGGAAACTACGACGCCCAACCACTTCCAGAAGCACCGCACCGCCCGAATTGATGGGTTGAGTGGGAGGAAAGTCGGGGTGGTACTCGAACGCGTGCCTCCGATCAGGAAATGACATATCCACCGCCACCCACATAAGCCGCTCACCGTCGGCAAGAGACAGATTCCAGTACTCGGGTGGAATATAGTCGGGCAACTCGGTGGCGTCCGCCACACTCTCGATGCGGGTGTCGCGCTCCGCGAAGGAGAAGCCCAGGTGCTGGAAGTCTGATGGGTCCCGGATTTCGTCAACCTGGGCCGGAGTGGGGTCGAGGAGTATGTGAACACTACGAAACACAGTGAACTCCCCGATGCGGTTGTTGAGCATCTTGATTATGACCTGTGAACAAAGCAAAACTTTGAGTCTCAGTCATTGACCTTGAATTGCGTTCTTCGTTCGTTCCGTCGGTTTTTATTACCGAACTCCCAATTCCCTGAAAGAGGCTCCGTCCC
The DNA here is from genome assembly GCA_009869945.1 of Mesaphorura yosii. Lineage (NCBI taxonomy): Eukaryota > Metazoa > Arthropoda > Collembola > Poduromorpha > Tullbergiidae > Mesaphorura > Mesaphorura yosii. The sequence goes on along the minus strand of WIXG01000489.1, from coordinate 47,465 downwards.
TCCGTCAACCATCTCCCGCCGAATCCCGAATTCTCAAATTTTGAAGGTATGGTTGAGATGATCCTAAAACACAAACTTGCGTATCTGACCAGGTGCTTCTCCATAGAAGAGCCAGTAGCCGGAGCACCAGAGAACTAAGCGTTTCTAAATTTGAATTCATTCTGTGCATAAGAATTCGCCCACATCACGACAAAGTTTGCAGAATTCGGAGTTATTATGAAATTCCATGACAGTACTTGGTTTCATGATTGGAATGCGAAGAGTACACGTCATGGGTGTACAGAGAGGCTCAGCCAATCCCGATTCCAATGTCTGCTAGAATGGTCACAATTTACTACATCTCTGGCTACATGTTACTGGCGTCATCTACTGTCTTCCTGGTCGAGTGCTTAACACACCAAGACACACGGCGTAAGATGAAGATGGCATGCCACAAATGCTGCGTCTGGATTGTGACTGCACTCTTGGTGAGAGCGCATAGAAGTTTCAGACGGATATTCGGAGGGATGCATGATTAGACAGGACAGGACATGAAACCACTTGAGAGCACAACTATCATGTCGTTATCGAGTTGTTACCACATGAATGTATAAAACCAGCAATCACATTATAGAGTACACTCTAGAAGTATATGTACACGAGAATGGAACTCTGCATCAGATTACTGATCACCTGCGCGCTCCTCTTGCAAGCCAGCTGTGATCGGGCAGTGGAATGGGTTGTGACTGAATCCAAGCTTCCGGCGGGCATGGATCATCACACGGCTGTATACGATGGGCACGACTCAATATACATCGTCGGTGGTTGGGTGAATGAAACACAGTCTTACAGCAATCAAGTACTCAGGTACGAAATCAGCACAGGAGCGGTTGCAGTCAACGGGCGCCTTGTACCAACAATTTCAGGAGCTGGGCTAATGCTAGGGGATGATATTTACTATTTGGGTGGTTACGACGGGAACGCGACAACTTCCGCCATCTACCGTTACTCTACAGCAACGGGACAGTGGACTGTCGAGAATCACCTACCAACCAATATGAATAGCATGGCATTTGCTGCAGTAACAAGCACCAGCCCGGAAGACACGCTTCTGTATACGTTCGGTGGGTACTCAGATGGTTTCCTGGACAACGTACTGCAATACAAACCGAGCACCAATGAGCTAACGCAGGTTGGAACACTTCCTGAGGGGAGATATGGATCTTCGGCTGTTTGGGAGACAAAGAGCGACCTTGGCTTTATAATTGGAGGATACGATGGCAACTCCTTTTATGATATTCTTGAGTTTGATCCACGTACCGGAAATGCTACCAAGATGCCGAGTACATTACCAGGCGTTGTTCACAATAGTTGTGTACAATTGGTCGGGAACAAAGCGTACATCATTCCCAGGGATAAAGGCTTGTTCAGGTTCAATACTGTGGATCGAGCACTGGTAGAGGTAAACTTGGACGAGGCATTCTGGCCTGTGGCCATAGAGGCCGCTGCTTGTGTGTATGTGGAATCATTGCGTAGGATTTATGTCTTTGGCGGGTGGGGACGGCTTACAGGCAACGCGAATCGGTTCATGGACGAAATTTCGTACGTTCAACTGGAAGAAGAGTCAGCCGAACCGGATTGCACGGATGGAGCCACGAAACTAATTCCTGACCCGGAATGTTGTCGTAGTTTCATACTTTGTGCTGGAGGTGAGGGGACATCGTTTGAGTGCAGTGACGGTCAGCAGTTCAACCCTGCCACGAGCCAGTGTAATGATAAGGATGTAGTACGATGTGGAAATCGGTACGGCGTAAACACTTGAGTTAGCTGGTTCAGTTTGGAATGGGCAAATTTAATCAGTCGATTAGGAAATAATTTTTCATCAATGTCACACTCGAATGGTTTTATAATCAACAAAATAAAGCAAGCTTTAAAGGAAAGCAAGATTTATCTTAAGTAAGCTGGCGACTTGTGTAATATTTTCATTAGTTCGTGACGAAAGCCAAATGAACTTCTGAATTTCGCAATGTCTTCATTTCTCATTCCGGTGGGCCATGCAGCCAGTGCACGAGTAGAATTTTTTTAGAATAATTTTTACATAATTCTTCAGAAGTTCAAGAATCAAGCCCAATCATCTGGAATCTAATGAATGTTCGGATGTGGTAGCATAATGATATGACCGTACGCGATCATAACAAATTCCGCCCAACGCTCGGAACGAACGCTCCTCGTGAATTCCAACAATTTTTTGTGATTTGATTATCAAATTATCATGCACAGAGAACATCACAATCTACTCTCGATGGACCCAAATATTAATGGGCAATTACTCGAAAGCCTTCGGAATGACGAAAGACATTACACGAGCAAACGTTTATGTTGACTTCAGCAAAATTTAGTGGGATTTTTCAATTGCAGACGGAATACGGTATGTGCACCAGTTAAGCAGTTGGGATACATAAAAATTGAATGCAATTAGGAGCACCCAATTTCCCATTCCTTCCTAATTGGTCTCCACTGATAGTTTACTCACGGTATTGGGAAATCTTATCTGAAATATTCACACAAAACCTGCTTCCCTAAGTTGATTAAGATCAGCCTTCCAATTCCCAATCTACTCTACAGAAATCACAAACCCATACGGCGCGGTAGATAATTTGGATTACTGCCAGCCGAAATGGTGTCACGAAAATTTGTTTGATAATATTTTCAAGGCGTTAGAGGACAAGAGAAATGGTGAGAAATCAGAAGTTGGTATGACCGGTCAACATAATGGCATGAATCAAGAAACAAGTCAAGAATCTAGTAAATGCGAAAAAAAAGTTTTGTTTATATGATTTATAAGTAATTCTCAAATTTCTGTTTATTTCAGGTGACAAAATTGTTACTTTTGGAGAGGCTGAGGAAGAAGATGAACTTATCTCTAAAGATGTTCAACATATTAGATTAAATTCTAAAAGACCGAAGACCCCAATTCTCAAATCTGCTATATTTTAGCTTTGTTGAAAAGCGGAATTAGTAAAGAACTTATTCAGATTTGACCTGATTTTGACAGTTATGGCAGGTTGGGAATCTTCTCTTCAGGCTCGTCAGCTTCATTCTTAGTCTTGATGGTTTTCATAAATTCATAAACAACCCACATTGTGAAAAGTTCATAAAGACGTAATGGCAATCCCAAAAGACCAAGCTGCCAATTAAATGGTATGGAAATTATGCTAATGATGAATAGAATCGCACAGACAATCAGCCAGGTGCGACATTTTCGATAGTCATCCTACAACATTATTTGACACGTTCAGTGAGAGTAATAGCAAATAAGTCAGTGACGTACATTGACTGACCTGTTCTGCACCACGTTTAAGACTCCAGCCAAGGTAGATGAATCCAGCACTGATTAGCAACCCAATAATTTGAAAAGCAAGTATGAGACCCACTAAACAAAGGAAGAATAGAAACAAGATCAACAGAATTAACGGATCTAGATGACAAATGTTGATCGAAGTACAAACTCACATGCCACGCCAAATTTTGTGTCCAGACCAGCATGACCTTCGTCGTGTTTTTCGTAAAACTTTGCTTGCTCTGCAGGTGCATTGGCTACCGCAACCAACCCTCCGATTGTCAGTCCACTCAATACGAGCAACACAATTCCAGAAATCATTCCAAATATCTGCGAAATAAATGTGTTAAAAATAAGTACACAAATTCAGAGAAGGGGCACGATGAGAAAATACGAGGTCAGAACGAAGACAACGTGCGTGAACTTACCATCTGCATTACTGCAATGATTATTGTACCCGTTTTTAAGGAACAACCACAGAAGCAAGGATTAAAAGAAGAAGACGCCATTTTGATTTCAGATCAATTTGGGAATTGACTTGTAGCACTTTTGTGTCAAGCTTTTTAGTGCTCTGTACTTGAAGGCTGCTTCCAGACGATTGAACTCGCATTGACTTCTTACTCCAAGATCAAAATTAGGCAGACATGAACAACGGTGGTATTTATTTTATATGCTTACAGTTTAGAAAACGTTCATCATCTTTAAGTTTAGTGCAAAACTGACCGATTAATCACTCAAACAGTTGAGGCAACCTTACATGAAAAAGTATTTACACAAAAATGTTTGCACATGAAATATTTGCATGAACCTTACATCAAGTTCATATTATCCAACGGAATCAACGGATTCCATCAGCATGAACCCGGAATACTTTAAGAACAAAGTTTTCGGTTAGCATTCTTCTTTCGTTGGCCGTGCAAATATGAATAGTTCGTTGGCACAATGAATGTATGAAATGCTAGTGGCTCATTCATAGATTCCAATGCAAAATTATGATCACAAAATATACATAAAAGCAAATATATTGATATTTTATAATAAAATGCTCTGCTTTTATCAGAATTAATTATCTCTTGCTGTTTCATGATCCTTGAGACTTTTAGTGTACTTGAATCGTCTTCCACATTTGTCACATGAGTACGGCTGCTCGTCAGTGTGGGTCCAAAGATGGTTTTGGCAAAGGCTCATGGAGAGAATGGTCGTTCACATGCTACCCAGCTGTATTTGGCCGATTTGTGTGCCGAGTCCGCTTATTTGTATGACGCAGGCAGTGAGCACCTGACCAGGTTCTTGAGTATGTACGCACTGTAGTCAGCAGTTCTGAGCTCTATTTGCAGCGAATACGAATAAAACGACTAATGAAATGGTGAACTGTTAGAAAAATGCCGAAGGTGGTAAGGTTGCATCGACAACAGCAATTTGTCTCATTGATTCAATTGAAAATTCCTACAGTCAAAATGTGCTTAGAACATGCCGATACAGAGGAGGAGAATGGTTTTGTCTACGATGTTGTCCCAGAAGAGGAGCACCGACTCTTCAGTGAGTGTGTACATGCAACTGAGGCGGACTTCAATGGGTCTCAATGTCCTGTACGTTTTTGCTACAACAGCATACTCGTACTGAACACTTGAAGTGCCGTATCGATGATGAGCCGTAAGTCGGTCGCATTTCCAGAACTCAAGTAGGTCCATTGAGGCGGAAGGCAGCATTCCAACGATGTACATTGTGAAAGACACGATGGGACACACAAGACTCACGATGGAGAGCAACATAAGTTTTTCCATCGAACTCGTCCCGGACGCGATGACCAAATTGAGGCAAACCGATGAGAATGCGACACCGAAAGTGATGGAAACTTCTTGAATTTGTGCCAAAAGTTGATTTGCACGGTGGAGGAGAATCGACACGTGCTCATACACATTGAACAAGATCAACGTCAGCTCAGGTGATGCTGATTTGGCCTTGGCGTTAGTGGCGCTGATTCTGAGCCGAATCTGAAGTGTACGAGTAAGTTTTGGGAAGGAGATGACGGTGAGCATTAACATGGCGCTACAGAACGCGTAGAAACATGCCACGACGTATGTATAGAGCAGGAAATCAAGCAGAACCAGGACATTGACGAACCGAGTTGCAAGCACAGATTCTGTGCTGGCCAAAGTTTCAATCCTGATGAGAAGAAGCGATTGTTTCACGACGAGTTGCATGGTTCCAGTCAGGACACAATACGGCACGAGTGCAAACACGACGAAAGGTGGCACGATCCACGTCATCAATACGTGACATGCAGTCGCAATCTTTCTGAGACGAACATCCGCTCGAAGCTCTTCTTGTATTTCTTCCTTGCTCAAATGGATCGTGACCGTACGCGGCATGTATTCCGTGTAGAGCTGAAGTACAGTGTTGCAAATGCTGGCGACACGTGGAACGATGGATGGTCGACATGTCACGAATGCAATGTACATCGCCAAGCCCACCGTCGACAGCACGATTCCAAAGAATGGAAGTAGGAATTTCTGGAGTAAGTCGAGATCTGAATTGGACGTAGACGTACTTGTGTGCCAAAGAATGTAGATCCAAATGGCTAATTTCACTTCGAATACTGTGGTAAGGATGACATTGAGCCAGAAGTGCCATACGAAGCATGGGCGTGACCGAAACCGTGAGTAACCCGATCCCGATGTCTCAAATGCGTTGACGAAGACGCGCTTCTGAAGGTCGACGACGAGTGGAAACACGCCCATTTTGTGTCCGAGACTAAGTGCTCGAGCCAGGCAGGTCAAGGTGTCCTCAGAATGCAGTTTACGTTTCAATGTATTCATTGTGGAAAACAAAACCGTGTTATTTACTGTCAAATTTCAACAAAGAGTGACGCGGACACTGACATTGATAGTAAGCACTGAATAAATGATCTCAGTTCGTCAAGGTTGATTGGTACGTGAGCTGAACTGAATTAAATTGATGCCTTGAATCCTGAATTTTGAAAGAGAATTTTTGATTACAATCTAAACAGCACGCAATTCATCTAACACGCAAAATAGTATAGAAACAAGATTAATCAAAAAATGAAAATAGAATTGAAAGTTGAATTTTTCATTTCATCCTTCAAAACTGCAAATTTGCAAATTGCCAAGATCATCGCGTAGCTTGTATGGAAAATAATACGTATTGTTCAGATGCGTAAGAAGTCAAGCAAACCATCAATTGGGTTGCCTTTCTCATTTACTATAGTGGAATTGCGATTAAGGCGCTTGGCAACTTCAACAATTCGAGCAAAATACCTATACCAAAATCAAATACATTAAATATTCATTTTAATTGTAGTATTAAGTTAGTCTTTTCTTAAGGGAGAAGAAGAGGTCCGGGGTTTCCTGAAAAGCTGTCAGTCTTATGATAGGAGGTGAACACAATGTTTTTCCCAGAAATGTTAGGTTTGGGAGGTTTTAGTTTAAACCACTGATTTAAATCCGTTATTTTTATAGCGGAAACACGGTTTAACCAGGTAGTCGCGTTTGTAACAAGTTCATTATAATGTCACGACAAATAATCAGAAAAAATACCGAAAGTGAATGTGACAAAACCAAGCAAATATTGAATGAATAAAAATAAAATGTCGCAACCAATCAAACCTTCCGAATGTCGAATAATGCGAATACAAAGCTTTTCCAAATGCGAACATTAAGTGCACACACGAGCATTCATTTCGTGAAGCCGAACTTCGTCTAACATCATATTAAATGTCGTATTTGCTTTGCATTCCCTTGAGCATATTCATTCCGTGACTATTTGGCCGAAGGAATTCTTTAGAACCAAAGTGCCCCAAGATAATGGGCGATATTTGGAACTTCCAAAATCTCTTGGGTTCCAGATCTGACAAAATTGACGTGGTTTGGATCACACGATACGAATTTAATGAGTGTGGCTGCTAGCAATACTTTTTTTCTACAAAGTCATTTTGAGAAGAACGAAGAGCTGCCAAATTCCTGTGGTAATAACTGAATTTTAAAATCGACTTAAATATGCCGAACTCTTGGGCAATCCGTATTTCTGTGTGCATATTATTCCTGGCGCCTGACCTTAGTCTCGGCTTCGATTTAGACCTGAGTTCACGTAGGTTGGATCAATGCAGAATAAATTTCGTGTACGTTCCATCGGCTGTGATTGGGAGATTGGATTTATTCGACGAGCTCATAAACACGAATCAGCATTACTTTTGCGTATGGACGATATGGAGTTTACCAGCACTAATACAATATAAGTGGGCCGGAGATAATTCCTGGAGGAAAGAGATGCTTGCAGAAGGAAAGTCTGCCATTATATTGGGAACCAATTTCTTTGTGCATTTGTTTGACACGCTAATGAATATGCCAGTAGATCGATGGCAAGCTAACAATCCAAATAACATTTTCTTGTTGATTAAAATTGGAACTCGAATGTTTGAGTCGGAACCAGATCCAATCTTCTTACTAGCTGATATGTTATGGGCCCTCGATGCACAATTCTACTGGTATAACGTGAGTAACGATGACGGCGGTTCTGGAAGCAATATTTCGAGATTCTCCATATGTCCTTGGTGCCCAGGAGGACATAAAGTTCATAGGCTTCCACCAACGCTTGGAATTATTGACAGATCATGGCAAATAACGTGGGAGTTTTTAAATGGTCAACTAAACCGTGGAAAGGTTGTCATCTCCGATTGGACACAACCCAACGCACGTGTAAGTTGTAATATTCCAATGCGATTCATGGGTGCATATTTGATGAGAGGCAATAAATCATTGGGTTGGTGCCGGATGGATGATTACGAGGTAAACATTATGTCAAAGCGGTACAACTTTACCAGTGTGTACGTTCACAGAAGTATACGTGGTAGTGGTGACTCGACTATTGTACTCAGAAGAATCTTCGACAATACAACATCCTTGCCACCTGGGTTGACATTTAGCCGGTTTGCATACAGATCATATCGACTATTCTACTGCAAAACGAAGCTCAGCTATGGAGGCTTCTCAGACTCTGTGTGGCTTTCTCCTCTTGATCCATGGATATGGAGCATGACTATAGCAATGTTCTTCATGGGTTCAGTCCTAACTCAACGCAACTGGAGGCTGCTACTTAATTCCCCACATTCTGCCAACATACTCCCCCGTTCGTATCCTATACTTGCAAGTATGTATGACACTTTAGCTATTCTCTTACGACAAGGTCTGTCGCAATTCTACTGGCTGCACCTTCTCCTATCTTTGGCGGCGATTGTTATTCTGACCGCATACGAAACTTTCGTTACCAGTTCAATTATTGCGCCCGAAGCTCCCAATCTGGCTCAAACGAATTACCAACTGCTCATAGATGAAGGGTACCAGGTGCTATACCAACATTTACCACAAGCAGACTCGACCATTAAATCATGCGAGCCCAATGCTGTGCTACAAGCTCAATTGGCGAAATTTGGTATACATCGTGACAATTGACTGAAAGTTTTTTATTGTGCTTATAACGACGACGGTTTAAGGGATCTCTTCTTTCGTATTGCAGTGGAAGAAAAGACGAAAGCAGCGATCCCTTTAAAAGTTGATTCAGCCAGATATTTGATATTTCATTCACTTCCGCACTTTTCCATTTGCAGCGTGATTCCTGAGGACTTTGGAAGCAGTCCTGAGATGAAGATTTTCCTAGATCATTTCAGGAAACGATTTCAGAGAACCAGCCAACAGTTCATCGAAAGCGGAATTAGAGATCAATGGAAGAAAAATATTCAGAATTTACAAATAATCTTTCGAATGCACGAGGGAAACAACACTTTGTTATGGAAGGCAGATGCATCGGGACCAGAAACAGCTCATTTGGAGTATCTTGACTTTTCCTTTCGATTTCGTACATTTTTGGAACTCTTTTGGGGTTTTGGCATGGGAATCTGCCTCATCGTTTTCTACGGTGAAATATTTATGCAATCCGCATGTTTGGTGAAGGCCTGGAATTCCTTCGCTAATTTCCTCATTTCGTTAAAAAAATTGATTGTTGTGAACCGGGGACCCTCCAAGGTCACGAATTGCGTGTGCAACCAAAGGGAATTAATCCCGTCTCAGGCGTAGTCGAATAGAATTCTCGTGGCCTTTGCAAGAAAAAAACTGATGTCCTAGCTACACATTCCCAACTGAAAATAGTGCAAATAATATGAATAAATTAAAAACTTGCTAGGAACTGACGAAATTACCGATCAATGACTCAGGAAGGCTGAACCAATAGCAGAAAAATGGCTCGTTTGAGTAAATTTTCGTTTGTGATCCTTAAATTTCTTCTTCTCTTATTGATACGGAATGGTGCTACTCTCGATTTGGAACTGGGCTCGAAGACCATGGAATCTTGCAAAATTCATTTTATTACTCTCAACTCGAGCTTATACAATAATTTTGCCAACCGAATCCTACATGCGAATAAGCGTTGCACGTGGAGAATCAGTGTGGGAAGTTTGAGCTGGGCAGCCGGTCACTTAGTTAACAGTTCATATTGGCGACATCGATTAGATCTCGAACGCAGAAGTGTAGTCAGGTTGGGGATGAAATTCTTCGTACACCTGACGGATAACGCGAGCAGCATATCTCTCGACCGCGTTGAAGCTGACGAACTCCGCAATATATTCCTGTTTCTCTACACTGGAGCAAGTACTGGCGAAGAAATTGCACCGCTACTTCGTTGGACCAATTCACAGTGCTACTTGTACAACATTAGTGATGAGGGAGAGCTCATTAGCCGATCACTGCTCTGTCCATGGTGCTACGTAGGACAAATTATGATAGCATCGCCTCGACTTGGAGTTACTGACAACATCATTCAAACTACTTGGATGGCCTTAAATAGTAGGCAATTAAATGGTGGTAAGGTCATAGTACGTGATTGGGATGACAGGAGAGGAAGAAAGAACTGCGAGACACACACAAAATCATCGAACTTGACTTGGTGTCGTCCGGACGAGCAAGAGCTGAAGCTGTTATCAAAGATGTTTAATTTCAGTTCTGTATTCGTGTATATACATGACAACTTTAATCCCGCAAGTACTGACTCGGCAATTGGATTCGATTTCCGATACGTTCTTACTGAAGAATTAGTTGGTTGTAATATCGCCAACTTCAGGGAGATGCGAGTCCGTTTATTCTACTGCATTACGAAACCTGCTTATGAGATATTCTCGGCCGTAGTTTGGCTTTCACCTTTTGATTTTCACACGTGGATTTTAATATGTTTATCTTTCGTCGTTGCTTCAATGCTCAGTTGCCCGCAGTCAATGCAGATTGTGGATGGCTCTATTTCAAGAATACTATTTGCTCGGGTGTTTGATGCCTTGTCAATCCTCCTTCGTCAAGGCTTGTCACAGTTCAACTGGATGCACTTGCTCTTGTCAGCTGTAGCTATCGTAATCCTCACAGCATACGAAACCTTCGTCACAAGCGCCATCACAGCCCCAACACCACCCGCATTAGCTGAAACAAACAGTCAGCTATTGCTAAACGACGGATATCGCTTGTATGTGCCGGCAAGAGGTTCTGAAGGAGAATTTTGCAGGGCCAGACTCATCTATGAATTTGAGTTTAAGCGGCTCAAGATTCCACGTGAGAAATGGGCACAAATTGTTTATTGTGACTACGCGTTTTCAGAGACAGATTACATGGAAGGTCTCATGCACCAAGTGCTAAAACGGAAAAATAGTAAATTGGCCATGACTGTTGATAAGGAATGGGCATGGATAATGCAGCTCAATTTGCTTCGTGAATTTCCTACATGCACGACCATCCCCGAAGTGTTCAAGATCTCACACTCGAAACAGCTATTTTACAACCACTTTAACCACAAGTTTCGCGAAACTAATGCACGGATAATAGCTGCTGGCCTTAGAGATCAATGGGCGAGAAACTTTGAGTTCATACGAGATTTGTCATGGACACACGACAGATCTTTTATGAAGTTATGGAACGACGATTTTTCTCGCCCCGATGCAACTCGGGCCGAATACTTGGACTTCTCTCTCAGGTTTCGCTTATTCATTGAAGTATTCCTGGGTTGCGGTTTGGCAATTTGTTCATTCGTGTTTGCACAAGAAATGCTGTCTTTAATTCCGAGTGTGGTGGATGATTTTCGTAGAATTTCGCATCAGGTCGGTTTATTGAGGAAGCGGGATCGGCTTGGTTTTGGTAATTTTGTAGAGTGGATGAGACCTGAAGCTTAATATCTACTTTGTCCAATTAATTCATATCTAAGTTGTCGACATTTTACAATTTTTCGCACTTGCATGCAGTAAGTTCTCCTGGTTTTGTTTTTGGAAGTTGTTGCTTCTTGGAATTGCAAAATTAATGTTAATAAAAACCATGTCGCTTATATGACGGATCGAATCTACATGCTTCTACAAAACTTTAAATGATTGCGTGAATTCTCAACAAAAGACGATTGAAATGATCGATTTTCACTAGAAGGTAAGCCATTGTGGGTTTGGATTTGAGAGTCCCATGTATGCGTGAAGAATTCGATTTGTTTAACATTGTGAAATACGAATAATTTATTACGGGCATTTGAAGGCCAAGTTAGACTATGGAATATTAAGGACTTTCGTATTCGTAATTGCTTTATTTGAAGGAGTGAGACCTGATAATGCGAACTACCTGAGATGAGAATAAATAAGGTTTTACAGACTTTGAGACAATTCGCCGCTGACTATCAAGGTGTCAGTAGTACCTGGAAATGTTTCCGTAAAGGAATTCTTTCATTTGGAATAATAGATGAACGCAAGCTTGGGGAAAAATTGTAGCCTTGATTTAAATTGTCAAACATTTTACAGGAGGAAATTATAATTACAAGAATTATTTGCTGAAAACTTTTTACCAGTTTTGCTCTTGTAAGAGATCCCTTGGTATCTGGATGTTCTCTTTCATAGCAGTTAGGTGAGGGCGGTATTCATCAAACTGTGAATGTGTCCTAAGTGTGTTTCTCAAATCTCAATAGCCACCGCGGGCACTGCCTCATCACACACAAAGACACATATACAGCCCACCAGAAACTCCACACTGTTCCACAGTGGGGTATTCACGAGAATTTGGTGCGCTGTCCTTCAAAATAATAATTTAATAATAATAATTGTTATTATTATTTAATATTATTAATTAATTATAATTAATTAAGTAATAAAAATTAATAAATAATAAAAATATTAATAATAATAATAATAATTTCTGCTCTTTGACAGTGTTTTTCGGATTTTTATTCCGGAATAAATAACAACTTTGGAACCTTCGTTCTCCCACGCCCCACAAAACCACACCTTCGGACCTGTGCCACCGTGTATTACTGAATTAGTACTGTTTACGATATTCTTTGCAGAGTGCGGAAATGCGGGGCTTGGGAGATACAGGAGGTCAAAGTCGGGTCATCGGCCATTTTGCCACTTCCGGTTCTATGATAACCCATGTCAAGTGGGGTGTCGTTGAAAAGCTAAGGACATGGGCTTTCTTATGCAGCAAAAACCACCCTTCCATGTCCATCCGGAAGCCAGTCATTGGCTTCCAAAGTTGGAACTTTTTCATATGCCAAAATGCACAGCGCACCAAATTCTCGTGAATACTCCACTATGTGTTCCCAAGAAGCTGAAATAAACGCAACCAACCTTGGGCAATTTCGTAATTGCAACCAGCGCCACTGAGAAGGAGCATTTGGAAGTATTAATTGCGCGGTTCGTGTTTGGGACAGTCTTCCTTTTATAGGTACTCTTAGTTTGGCCTATGATGGGCTTAATATGGCTCGAAAATCACCAGCGTTGTGCCAGCTTCACGAATCGCTATTCAGATCTCATTTTCGCAAGTCTCGCCGCAGCACAGACGCAAGTTCAGTTTGGCAAAATGACGGCAAAGAATTGGCTCGTCAACAACGGGCTGCTCCTCGCAAGAATCAGCGAGGTCGTAGCCGGAATTGGGGTCGGATTCGGGTTTCAGAGCGCCACAGGCAGCGGTGGAGCAGCGAGCGAGGGCTGGCTGCAAATCATATCCTACTCCGGCGAACTCTTCACGTGCGCCCTCCAGCTCGTGATCATGTCCAGCTTGCTCGTCGGTAAGCAAATAGAAAACGCAAAGTTATTTGGATAAGTAGAATACATTTTGAATCTCCCGCCCCCACGAGCCTCAACACGAGAGCGAATGGTAAAATTGCGATCCGGACTTTGTCCTACTTCTTTTTCACGTCGCTGTTTAATGCCGTCCTCGGAGTGGTAATCGTGACGCTCGTCCACCCCGGCGAGGAGACTCTCATGGCCGTGCCAGGAAATATCTTGACCGACAATTTCCTGGATCTGGGGCAGAATCTTGTGCCCACCAACATTTTTTTACTTCAATGTTTGAGCAGGTGAGTTTGAATTCTCTGAATTTTCATGCGTGCGGGCGCGGAATTTAAGAATTACTGACTTCTTTCTTGTTTTAGACACAAACCGAGTAGGAGTAAGAATAATCAACCACAGCCACGGCGGGGAAGCCAGAATTTGTCGTATCGTACTTCGGGACGGGACCAATACGCTCGGAGTCATCACGTTCACGCTGATTTTCGGAATAGTACTCGGAACGCTTGGCGAGGCCCAGCCTCAAGACGCGGGCTTTGATCGAGTCCTTTCATGTCATCGACGAGATCATCATGAAAATCGTAGCCGGAGTCATGTGGCTAACGCCCGTCGGTGTTGGGAGCCTCATCAAAATCCTGAGCGTGGACGATATCGTGACGACATTCAGTCAGCTGGGGCGCATTACCCTGACCTGTCAGCTGATCCTGAGCCAATCTACTTATTTCTTGATTGTCTGCAAGAATCCGTTTCGGTTCTAGCACGATCACAAAAAGCTGCGGTGGTCCCGCGAATAGCGCATTTCAAGCTCAAGATCGGCACCACAATAAACTAGGACGGGACGGCGCTCTCCCAGTCCGTCTCGGGCGTCTTCATCGCGCAGATGAACGGAGTGCAGCCGGACGCTGGTAGTCTGGCGACCATCATCAGCATCGTGAGCCGGACGATTCTCAGCGCGTCCCTCGCCATCTCAGTTTCAACACGATCGGAGTCCCGACGGCGGACCCTGGGCTCATTTTTGCGGTCGACTGGCTGGTGGACAGAGGGCGAACAACCAACTACCTGCTTGGGAACTGTTACTGCGCAGCGGTCGTCGAGTGGCTCTCCCAGAGCTGCAAGCAATGAATTTGGAAAATTCGAAGCTGGACGAGTCAAAGTCGAAGGTAAGGATCAAAATGGAGCTGGCTTTCGGCAGATGAAATGGGTGAGCATAGATGAAAAGCAGAAACAGAAAGCTTGCAGTTTGTTAATTAGGATTATTATTAATCAATTACTTTGCTGGCAGACACCAGATTTCAATTACAAGCACTTCCTTAATTAATTGTACCACAATTGACGAAATACAGTAAAAGTTACAGTTGCAATTTTCATAATTTTTAGGAGGAAGGCAAATGTGAATGAAAGGATCTTCAATTGGAGCCTCCGGGCTGAAATCTCGGACTCGTTCTCTGAGTACGAGTACAGATATAATTTAGAAAGTTTGAAAGTTAACATTAATTTAACCGATTTTCCGTTCACCGAACCGCACCGAGGTTCCTCTTTCATGACTCGAGCCGCCATGGCCTCGGAAATTGAGTTAGTTATTGCGCCTTTTGGTAGCCAGATAAGTGAGCAACATGCCCGGACCAATCCCAGCCAATAAAATGACAAGAAACCCGAGACCGCCAAGCCAGCCAGCCGACTTCATAGTGTCCTGCAAGCAGTAGCACGCTAAAAGTGCTCCGAAGTATCCAAACAGCGACACGATTCCCAGAATGATGGTGGCCACAGCATCAGAGATTGACCGACTGATTTCTTTTGTGGCTTCCGTAATTTCCTGTGCAATTTTCTCCGCTGTTCCAGCCACAAGCTTTATGTTGCCGTCCACACAAGCAATGTACTTCATGGTATCGTCCGAGTGGGACATCAAGCTTCTTCCTGTCAAGTAACAGACGCATGTGCTTTAGATATCAAGCGGTATGAGTATGAACGACATCGGGAGCCCAATTAAATTCAGCGGCGCAGCCCCACTTTAACTGCAAGGTTCAAAAACTTACCTGCCGCGGTCTCCGATACTTGCTCCTGCTGCGCGTGATCGTCCACCGGGCACAGCTGGCCTTGGGCTGCCCATTTCTGCTTCGCCATCTACGGCGTGAATTGAAATCACAGTATGAATTCCCAATCGATAAAATTTTCAAGTCTTATTGAAAAATTCTGTGAAATTCTATGGGAGCAGCTCTCACGTAGAGCACCGTCGGCGTAATGCGACAATGTGGTAGACCGGAGAGCCTCAGTCATATCAAGCACTCTGGCAAGTGAGTGACGTGTCAGACGCAGTCTAGTTTTATCACGAGATATTCAATCCGAGGCTGGTAGCTGACTAACCTTTGATCTGCCATGCGTCCGTCGGTGGCGTGCTGTTGCAGCAGCAACGATAAACTGCTGACCTCCGTCATCATCCGTGATTTGAATAATTGTGGCTTCTATTTCCATCTCTTCCAAGTTCCCTTCTACGGACTGATCAACTGTAGCACGGTGAGAAAAAGCACAGATAATTCGACTGAGGGCTGCAAAGTGCAAGTAGCCATTGCCCTTGCGATTTCCGACTTCAGGCCTGGCCGGAGCCTTTCATCATTTCACGGACCCTTCTATTTTTAGCCTTCTTCACTGCAGGCAGGCGGCTATTTTTGTGTGCGAGCGGACAACACAAAAGCGTGACATAATAACATAAAGGTGAAGGCGGCCTGGTTTTCTTGTAAGGTCGAGTGAGCGAACGTGGAAATTGGAGGGTACTAGACACAGGGCATAAAGAGCACCACATAAAAGGTAATCAGAGTTAAGCTTGCACGGCATACGGAAAAACTCCACTGAAATGAAACGGAGTTGAGAGCCACAACCAGCCTTTCAATGGGTTGGAATAATTAATAACAAGTACCCGGGAATTTATTGCTTTCGTTGAAAAGGAAACGAATTGCTGAATGAGGTGGCAACTCGCAAATTGGCAATTCCGAAACTGCTTCACAAGAATTAGTCGTACAAGACTGCGTGCTTGGTAAATGGACGCAGTCGCTTCGCTTAGCAGATGCTCCACGTGGTGAGGCTCTGTGATTGATAAGAAATTGACGGGCTGGCTCAAACAGTGCCAAGTAATTCATAAAACAGGCGTTCACGGCCATGGACTTTCATTCATTGTCACGTTCACAGCAAGTGCCTCGTGAATAATTGAAAGCCACTTCCCCAAAGTCACACGTGGACTGGCTAAAGTAATAATTTAGGACCAGCGAACATAATAAAATCAATTAGACAAAAGTAGCAAGGAAACTAGTCGTCTTCAATTGGCAGGAACCCTAAAATCCATTCTTTTAGCTCACTTTCTTCTCGCACTGGCAATAACATTTCTGATCCCGGAAAATGGTGAAAGTACCGTCCAAATTGCTCTTGACCGACGAGCTGCATGTCTCTCAGTGATGGGTGCGGATGGCCAGGACATTCGGGAGCATCGATGCAACCTGGAACCGTCAGGCGAAGGTTCTCATTCCTGGGCTGAAATTGGTCGCGATTCGCTGCTTCCTGGCCGTCTGCGCGTACTGGTCGCCTCTGGCAGCATGGCGCCTCGCAAACGCCACGAAGCGGCGGTTCTCGATAATAACGACAGTCGCGTAATCCACTTTCTCTGTCATAGCTAATTTTTTAAAGTAATGTTGAACTGTGAAACCCCCGACTTTTGAAAAAGTCTCGAGATGCCGATTATTCCCAGTCTCGCTTGCGTCTAATCATGGAGTCTCTGCAAATTTCCAATCTGCACAGTTTTCGCAACCGGCCATTCGATTCGTATAATTACTCGTTTGCGGTGTTCATAAGTAGAGGCAGCTTGTGAAAGACAGCGGAGCAAGAGAGCAGAGGCTTCATGGGGCCGTGACCACTCACCCAAAATTCATAATTAGAGCTGTTGATTGCCATTGCTATTACTTTTAATCAGGCCTCACCAAAGGAACCTTTTCCATATTTTTTTCGAGTAGACTCTGCCACTTTTAGATGGACCAGGTCTCTGCTGCTCCCGGAATCCACTCCCGATCGTTGAGGTACGCTGTGTCCAGTGCCCGACTGTAATCAGTGGTCACTCTGTAATCCGTACAAGTAAAAATCGCAGTGAATGGTCTCTCGTCGGCAATGGAAGCGAGTACAGACGAGGAGCAGTATGCGTTCACGGGGCCGTGGGCTCCAAATTACTACTTACGAGTTGTTGATTGCCATCTTTCCCTCTCGACGACCCTCTTAAACTCGCTGCAGCTGCTCATCAACGCCGCTACTGCTCATCTTCCTCCTCCGCACCAATTAATCCACAATCAGAGCGCTCATAATTCCTGGCTGGCCGCTGAGATGTTGGATGCTCTGATTGATGCTCGCCGAGTTCTGGCCCAAAGTGGTGGTCAAGCCGTCATTCACTCTGTGGCGAAGGTCGAGAGCAGTTTAAAATCTCAAGAGTCCGCTCGAGAAGGGAAGTTTGTGCAGCAGCTTTCCGTGATTGTTACCATTTCGGAGCCAGTTTTGTTCAGACGGGAGGTTTAAGAAAGTAAAGTCATGGTGACGAGGATTTTGATAATCTCCATTCTTGGAGCGGTGGTGAGCATCGCCATGGCTACAAACACTATTGAGCAGTCCGTCACAGCTCAGCGTGGACTTTATTATCCTGAAGAGAAGTTGTTGGAGAGTGGAAAAAAATCTCCATTGGAGAAGATCAAAAAGAGTCGTAAGTCCCATCGTGTGGAAATCCGTGCAAGTAGTCTGTGCGCAGAATTCTACGAAGAGTCGAGTCCTCAGACGATCTGGCCGGTGCGAGCCACAGTCTTTGCGTGTGCGCCCAGAGCCAATGTCGGTCGAATCCTCAGACGATCCGGCCGTGACACAATTCGCCTTCGGTTGGGGCACAGACACCTGTCGCCGGCGGACAAGACATGCGGAAGGGGCTGCGCGCGCCCAGTTTATTACAGAATCTCGCTTTCGAGAGTCTCATCTCTCGCAAAGACTCTACTGAGCCTTCTTCCTGCATCCGCGCACTTCTTGCTTGGGTGGTGAACCGAGCTACATGCATTCACTCACTTACGCGATGATGAAGGTCACGATCTCTGCATCACACTCTGATAACCCAGAAGTGCGAGAGCCTGTTAATTGCACACGCGGCTGTTCAGTGGCTAATTGGCGTGTCGGCAAACCTGAATTGATCGAGTGCGGAAGCTGAAAATTATTCGAATGCTATCAGCCCATGGCTCTCATGCCATGGCGACTCGCAGAGGGGCTATAATTTAAATGCTGCCGCGCAAAGTTAATTGACGCTAGCAAATTCTATCTATCTAGCGTCAATTAACTTGGCTACCGCGGCTTTATCCCGAGTTGTCAATACCGACACTAATCTGAATCGTCTCCCCACAGTCAAATCCCTCTACAACCAACACGACTACAGTACAGCCCACTCTGCAAATATGAAGCGCTCCCAATTCATCCACAATCAAGGAGGTTCTGACTATAGCGGGAACATTTCGAATGCGTTGGGGGTCGCTGGACTTGGATTGCTATTCATTAATCAACTGGCGGCTGCTCTTCATATTCCATTCTTAATACCGCTACTGTTATTACCACTATCATTCCTGATCGTCGCTACACTACTGGGACACGGTGGCATGATGGGGGCGCTCGGAGGAGGCGGAGGTGGAGGCGGTGTCGCCCGTTGAGTAAAACCTGCTGAGGCGACGACAGCGATGGAGCTTAATGAAGGAGGATAATCCGCTCAAACCTTGCATCAAAACTTCAATGAAACTCGTAATTTATTCGACAATTCAGAACTCCGACTTTACACTAAAATACTGTACACTCTGCAAACACTCCGATCGAGATTATGAATAAAAAGAGAGGAGAAGTGCAAAGAGGAGGAAGAGTTTCTAACGGGTACATCTTCACTTCTTCTTACCATCCTTCCCACTACTACTGCAGTACTCCCTCATGTAACTCCTCACCTTCTTCTCGAAAGCTTCGGGGTCGGAGCGGAACTGGTCGGCGGCTTCTGAGTTGAGGGGTTCTTCGAAATTGAGGAGGTCCTGCGTAATTGAAAAAAAAGGGGGGGGGGGTCTCGGAGCCGCTTTTCTCTGTGTATAGAAAAGACTAGCGCAACTCACCGTAAACAACTGATTCAACCCGAAAACTACGTCTTTAATCCGTCGGGTGGGGGCCCAGCCCAACTCATCAAAAGGGCTCTGCCTCAATAAACTCAAGCATACAGATCCGTCCTCCGAGATGTTTGGGTGCCAGAGGCGTGTCGTGCAGTGGACGGAGGGGGGCTGTAAAACAGACTTACTCGATAGAGGGGCATCTTTCAGTACATCCAAAATTAATCAAATGAAAGCCCGACTCACCGCCATGTTGTACTCCTCCGGGACTGTTATTCTGAACGTAAACACACCTTCTCTCCAGTACCCCTCATCCGGTTGTATTGTCAATACAATCTCGTGTAGTTCATTAGGGTCAGGCCACTGGACCCTGCAGGTGGGTGGGAGGAGGGAGGTTGAGTTTGAGGATGAGAGGTCGGAGACCTGTTGATAAACAAGGGAGATTGAACCTCAAAGACGTACGGCTAATCTCGATGGGGACTCACCTCCTTAACTAATAACCTATCACGGATGCTCATCCTACGACCTGCCCCACCCTGCTGAGCGTTGTTGTTCGAGTCCTGCTGCTGCTGACGGCGGGCTGCAGCGGCTGACTTTAACTTCTCAGACAGGCCGAGCATGATTAGGCGGTGTGCGAGGGCGTGATGATAATCAAAATTTCCACTGCGTCCAGGCAGAGGGTGGAGGAGGTCAGCAGTGAGTGGAGCTTTAGAGGACTTGTGGGGGGGACCTCGGAATTTTAGTTGTATGGATGAGAGTATATCGATCGGGCAGTCGATGCACTGTTGAGAGATTCGAATGGTCGTGCCGTGAGAAGAGCTGCTCTTTGTGCTCTCTCGCTTTCAAGAGTGGAACAGTGCACACGTGACTCTCCGCTCACTTCTCCAGCAGCAGCAGTGACCCACTTCATCCTCCCCAGGAGTGAGCATTAAAAGAAAACCCGGTCTCGGTGGAGTCTTTTATTCAGCGGCAGCAGGTGCTTAGCAAATAGTGAGTATTATTCATAGAGACATGTGAGGCACTGTAGTATTGATTTATATTAGCTCGTTTTGAGTGTATAAGCTCCTCTTTGAGTCAGACCAGAAGCTCCGTCAGACTGCGGCTGCAGATGATGGGGTCCTCCCTCTGTTATACTGCTGCTGCTGCCCTCCACCAAAGTACATGAGGTCCTGCGCGATCCAAAAATGGTCAAGAATTTACATGGCAACCGAAAGAGTCTTGGAAACTTACCACCACCACCCCACCGGCGAGTACGAGCAGCTTCCACTTCAATCCCAAACTCCTATTGAATTTGATGTGCAACTTGTTTTCCATCTTCATTAGAGAGCCAACCCGTTCCTCCTCACTCTTGACTATAAACTCGTCTGTACTCCTTCTGTATTGAGGGAGGCAGTCCCCACACCCGGAGCCTTCTATTCTCATTAATTCATAGCCCTCTTGATCATGGAGAGTATAGCAAGGCTTGTAGCAGCTGTATGTATGCATGAGAGAACCGATGAGAGTATTGAGTGACTGACTGACTGTCTTTACGGAAGCGGACTGCGGATAAAAAATAAAGTCGTAAGAAAACTGCCATCAGGCGGCGGCTGTAAATTAAGAGTTGGAGGACTCACTCCTCCCACCACTCCACAGGCACAGCAGCAGCAGACCCAGCAATTTGAGGTCATGTCCAGTAATAAATTATAGGGTTTTTCCACTATCAGCAGTAGCTCCCCATTCGTATCAATCAATTCCAATTTATACTTCCTTTCTCTGTCACAGCAGTTCTCCCTTGGTGGTTGCTTCAAGCATGCATAGTATAGTAGACGTCCTTGGTCTTGAACGCTGTAGAACTTTGTACATGTGGGGGAGTGGAATGGGGCGAGGACTGCGGGTATAGAAAAAAATAAACTCCATGGCAACTGACCATTTTGAGATCCTTACCCTCCCCAATGTCATGGCACCGCTCTATAAACAACCCGCTTGACTGTATCAGCTTTTCTAGTCCGGTGCTCTGCCCCTCTTCTTCAGTGGGTGTCCCAGGCTGCTGACTCACTACGTCCTCCAGCCCACTCCATGAGGAGGAGCATAACTTGCCTCCCCTCTTCACGTTGCAGCTGACGATCGAGGTGTACATCCCGCTGGCGGCGCAGAGAGCCAAAGACACACACAGAATTATGAAACTGTGGAAAAAAAACGGCCACTGTTTAAAACACGTCGTAGAAATTAAAGAAAGATATGACCCGAGTGATATGAATAATTGAGAAGCAGCCAGCAGCGGTTCCCGGCCACCGTCGCTGCGGAAAGACTCTGCTGACTCTGCGGCCACTTGTTTGCTGCGCTGCAGCGAGCGGAACGGGTTACCATGGAATTGGAGGAGCGAAGCAGATGAGTTGTGCACGTTTTCCCAGGGAGAGAACCTATGACTCTGACGTACTCACACGAAAGAAAGTGGACAGGCGCACACCGACTTCCGCTCCGGCTGCTAATTCTCAACCACCGGGAGACAAAGGAAAATAAACACAAATGGCTCGGTTAGTACAATGGCTAGTACGCTGTTTATTAGTACAGGAACAAGGCAATAAATCAAAAGGTGGTTGGGAAATATTGTTAGAAAAAGAGAATCCGTAGCAAAGTGCAAAAAAGTACTATACATCATGAAAGCATCGGATCCTACTTCCGGCCAAACCACCCCAACAACCCTCCTTTTCCTTTCGCCTCCGCGCTAGCTTGCCCCGAGGCGGCGGCGGAGGCCTGCCCACTCGCGGCTGCTTGAGCTTGGCCGCTTAAAGAGCCTGAGGCGCTAGCTGAGAGTGAACCAGTAGCACTCGCGCTCAGTCCTCCCGTCAATCCAGCATGTAAGCCACCACCTCCTCCAAAGCCAAAGCCGAGGCCTCCTCCTATGGAGCCTCCTATTGAGCCGCCCACGCTGCCTCCAACAGATCCTCCTACTGAGCCACCAGCGCCGGCGCCAACCATCCCGCCCGCTCCCATGCCCATCCCGCCTCCAAATCCACCACCGGCACCCATGCCCATGCCTCCTCCGAAACCTCCTCCTCCACCGAACCCTCCACCTCCTCCCATCATACCCCCACCTCCTCCCATCATACCCCCGCCTCCAAATCCACCACCCATTCCCATCCCACCATGTCCTGCAGCCATTCCACTGACTCCTCCAGAGGCCATTCCCGATACGCCTCCGCTGGCGAACCCACTCGCCCCGCCGCTGATTCCTCCTGTCAATCCGGCTGAGAGTCCTCCACTGAGACCGAGCCCGCCTCCAAACCCGAACCCTGCAGAGCCACCGATGGAGCCTCCAACGCTGCCGCCAACGGAGCCTCCAACGGAGCCACCAACGGAGCCACCAACAGATCCTCCTACAGAGCCTCCAACACCAGCGCCGACGGAGCCCCCAACACCAGCGCCAACGGAGCCTCCAACACCGGCGCCGACGGAGCCCCCAACACCCGCCCCAACAGCTCCTCCTACACCTGCCCCAACTTGGCCGCCAACTCCTCCACCAATCGACCCATCCGCCTCACCACCTACGCTGCCGCCAGCCGAGAGGCCGGCGGAGCCTCCAACTGAACCGCCAATTCCTCCACCGGCTGAGAGTCCCGCAGAGCCACTCAGGTCTGCTCCGAGGGAGCCGCCAGCCGAGAGACCGGCGGAGCCTCCCACTCCTCCGCCCACCGTGAGACCCGCGGAGCCTCCATGTCCAGCTCCAACGAGCACCTCCCCACCACTGCCTGCCTCAGGGATCCTGTACTCCCCATCAATGCAGATCGGGGTGTGGACACCACCATCCTGGGGGGTTATCAACTCGTAGTGTCCATCTACAATCTCGAACCTCCCACCAGAAGGAAGGATTTGTAATAAATACTCGGGGGTTAACTCGCCAAAGTAGAGTGACCAGTCGGGGGAGCCGAACTTGATTATGGTGCCATCTGATGTGACCCAATACAAGTTAACGGGGTCAAAGTGGCCGCCCTGCAAAGGGGAAAAAGAAGGGGTCAGAGGTTCGGTACAGGGCTCTTTTGTATGCTTACGGCCAGGAGGTGGAGCCGTGATGGTGTGAGCCATGCGAAGGGGTGCTCTATGCCTCCAACGAGGGAGAGGCCGTGGAGACCTTCGAGAGGGGCGCCTCCTGTGATCGTACCGCCTCCTGTGATCCCTCCGGTGACGAGGCCAGTCAGCTCCTTTGGCACTTCTCTATCGGTTTCTCTACCCTCTGTAACTGGTGCTGGTGCTGGAACAGGCGCTGGCTCCGGTACAGGTTCTGGCACTGGCGCTGGTTCAGGCACTGGTGCTGGCGCTGGTTCAGGCACTGGTGCTGGCGCTGGTTCAGGCACTGGTGCTGGAACAGGCACTGGCTCCGGCACAGGTTCTGGAACAGGCGCTGGCTCCGGTGCTGGTGCAGGTTCTGGTACTGGCGCTGGTTCAGGCACTGGTGCTGGCGCTGGTTCAGGCACTGGTGCTGGAACTGGTTCAGGCACTGGTGCTGGAACAGGCACTGGCTCCGGCACAGGTTCTGGAGCTGGCGCCGGAACAGGCTCTGGCACAGGTTCTGGAGCTGGTGCAGGCTCTGGCGCAGGCTGTGGTTCTGGCACCGGCTCTGGCTGTGGAGCAGGTTCTGGAACTGGGGGCGGCGTAACGACTTCCGGCGTGATTGGAGTGGGCGGTGTGACCACCTCCGGCACTGACGGCTGAATCATGCCCCCTCCCCCAACGAGTAAAGAGTTAAAGTCGTAGTTTCCCGTAGTGAAGAGGGACCCCAATGATTCGGGTGACAACTCCCCAAAGTAAGTGACCCACTCGGGGCTCCCCGGTTTGATAGTCACCCCATCTGAAGTTATCCAGTACAGATTGATTGGATCAAAGTGGCCTCCCTGCAGTGGTGAAGAGCAGGCTGTTAAATTCCTAACCTTTGGCGCCCCGGAAATGGGCACCACTGTCCACTAACCTGCAGCAGGTGTAACCGCTCAGGGGTTATCCACGAGAAGGATCCACCTCCGATCCCGCCCAGGTGGATCTGTCCTCCACCGGTGAACATCTCCTTCAGTTTAGAAGGTTCAAGTTCCCCAAAGTAAGTGACCCACTCCGGCGTCCCTGGCCGGATCTGCACTCCATCTTGAGTCACCCACCACCCATTCCCAATGTCGTAGTGGCCTCCCTTTGCATAGAAATTGAGAGTTGAGGAGCCAGCCTCCAAATTAGCCTTAGCAGGTTACCTGTAAAAGCTTGACCCTCTCTGGTGTTAGGCCCTCCAGTCGTATCCCTCCCGTCTGGAACTGGATGGGGTTAAATTGGTACCCACCCCAGTGGAGGTTGCCACCGATGAAGAGGTCTTTCAGTTTGGAGGGTTCTAGTTCCCCGAAATACTGTACCCACTCTGTGCTCCCGGGTTTAATAACGTTTCCATCCCCCATCACCCAGTACCCGTTTACTGTGTCGTAGTGGCCTCCCTTTAAAAAGTGGGGAAAGTTTAAACCCCCCGGTGGGGAAAATTCGAGGAGTGCAACGTACCGTCAGCAGCTTTAGTCGTTCAGGGTTGAGACCCTCCAGATGGAGCCCACCGATCTGGAACTGCCCTCCTCCACCGGTGAACATTTCCCTCAGTTTAGAAGGTTCAAGTTCCCCAAAGTAAGTGACCCACTCTGGTGTATCAGGTTTCACAATCACTCCATCCTGAGTCACCCACCACCCATTCGTAATATCGTAGTGCCCTCCCTGCAGAAGGAGGGGATAAAACAGTTTGCAAAGGAACCCCACCGCAATCACTCACCTGTAATAACTGAACCCTCTCTGGTGTTAGGCCTTCTAATTCAATACCTCCGAGGTCCCCTCCACCCAAATCAATCTCCCCACCGCCGCTGAACATCTCTTTCAATTTCTCAGGCTCCAATTCCCCGAAATAGGTGGTCCAATCTGGACTTCCAGGTTTAATAATCACCCCGGTTGAGGTGACCCAGTAGCCATTCGTAATATCGTAGTGTCCTCCCTTTGAGAGAAACGGAGGTTTAGTGCGGGTGTCCTTCGTTGAAAAACTTTTAAAGCCTAACCTGCAATAACTGCATCCTCTCGGGGGTTAAACCCTTGAACTGTACCCCTCCATGGCCGCCGAAATGGACATGGTGAACTCCGCCGCGCCCGCCAATGTGGAATCCGCCTCCGTGAAGTCCGCCAAACATCTGCTTTAGCTTGCCGGGTTCTAGCCCCCCGAAATAAGTCACCCACTCGGGGCTCCCGGGTTTGATAGTCACCCCATCTGAAGTGACCCACCACCCATTCTCAATATCGTAGTGGCCTCCCTGTACATACAATTGCGGGAGATTCAAAAAACGGTGGGGAAACGGTCATCTGCCCTTCCAATAAGACTCCGTTGGACCTCACCTGCAACAATTTAACCTTCTCCGGTGACAAACCCTCTAAATGTATCCCGCCGTGTCCTCCTCCGAAATGGACCTGGTGATGTGTCCACTTGAATTCTCCATGTCCTCCGCCAAAGTGCACCTCCCCACCAGGGAAGTAATTTAATAGTTGAGTCGGCTCCAGTTCACCAAAGTAGAGTACCCACTCCCCCGTCCCGGGCCTTATAGTAGTGCCATTGGATGTGATCCAAAAGTTATTAACAGAGTCGAAGTGACCGCCCTGCAAGAACAAAGTAAATAATGGAGGCAAATTTAAAAAAAAAAACTTGCGTCTCGTGTGTCCCACCTCTAGCAACTCCGCCTTCTCCGGTGTGAGCCACTCTGGCAGATCAGTTTCAACCAAAGGTTGTTGGATTGTTCCACCCAGTGAAGATATAAACGCCGGGCCCACCCATCCAAAATGCTCCTCCCAG
Source organism: Mesaphorura yosii (assembly GCA_009869945.1). Taxonomy (NCBI): domain Eukaryota; kingdom Metazoa; phylum Arthropoda; class Collembola; order Poduromorpha; family Tullbergiidae; genus Mesaphorura; species Mesaphorura yosii. Next base: position 21,099 of record WIXG01000489.1, on the reverse strand, counting down.
CTGCCCCCATTAGGGAAGAGGATCCTTAGCTGGTCTGGGGTTAGTGAGCCAAAGTACTGGACCCAGAGGGGGGAACCTACTCAAGAATTTTGAAGGTGGGGGTAATGTGAGAGCAGTTATTTGTGCAAGTACTCACCAGTCTCTATTTTCACACCATCTCCAGTCACCCAGAACCCCCCACTCGTATCATAATGCCCACCCCTCAATAAATTCAACCTATCCAAAGTCAGCCATCCAAATAAGTTATTCAACCCGCCACTCTCCAACAAGTCAGGTGTGAGCCACCCAAACACTTCATTCCACTCTGTCTTGTCCCCTAATAAATACTCTAGCTTCTCTACAGTTAAGGGCCCAAAGTAGTACTGCCACAGGTCCGTTCCTGGTCTCAATTCCTTCCCTTCTCTATTATAGAACGCGAATTTGGTAGGGTCCCAGTGGCCTCCTTGAATTAGTGATAGCCTCTTCGGGGTGAGGAATGAGAGGGAGGCTGTCGAGAATTAGAGACATGAGAAAGTTGGGGAATTGCTGAAAGGTCAGTGAGCCTCACCCTCCCCAGGCGGGCCCTCCAATAGTCCATCGTACTCGTATACCTCTCCAGTGTGGGAGCGGCACGTACAGCCAGCGGTGGGTGCCTGAACGGGGACAGCTTCTGTTATAAAAGGGGGTCTCCCATGATGTTTATCATTTTTAGGGTGCAGCCCATAATTAAGCGATCCCAGTTTGACCCCTTGCAGTGGAAGCTGCTCCGGGACGCTGATTGGTACGGGAGCTTGTGATGCGGTTGAGATGGGAGCGGGGAGATCCGGTGCGGCAGCGATGGGTGGAGGCGGTGCCTGCGCAAATGGAGATGGTGAGTACCGGTAATTAAACCATTACAGACCTTTACAAACCTCTCCCTTGTCGTGCCCCCCACCACCATGTCCTCCTGGGCCACGCCCTGGCACCCCATGGTGCAGGAGCCCACCACTGGCTACAGTCGCCGTAGCAACGAGAAGCAGAAGCGCGATCAGAATATTACGCTCCTTCATGCCTGCAAATTTCCAAATGAGAGACCGCTGAGACTTCCAGACACGAAAAGTGTCCGACATGCGGAAGTCCCTCACAACCCGCAGCGATATCACTCCGATTGATACGCTGATAAGTTGTTAATTGGGCCGCCGCCGACCGCAGCCGGGCTAATTGAGTAGTATTAGGCCGCTATCATCCGGTATCTTGCGGTGGGCCACTATCATCCCACTGCGAGATAAAATGCTTAGAGACGATGGCTATCGTTTCCGGGTCCACCCGCAGCTCCATTGTCCGCTTCCGAGCCCGCTGCTGGCGAATGCGCTCGAAGCAAGTTTGGCTCCCGTTCCCAAAGAAAACAGGATAGCGGGACTCTCCCGGGAATGCGGAATGCACTTGCATAAATTCCGGTCACGAGCCTCATTAATTCGCGATGAGCGCAGCAGTCGATGATGCATCGGCCGAATCTGGCGGCCGGCAGCAAAGAAAAAGCGAAAGTATGCACTCGCGAATGCTGGGCACGTACTCTGCGCGCACGACCTCGTCTCGCGGTGAGCGAGCCAAGAACGGCGACGTCAGGTTGACAAGTGCTTGACAAATGAAGAAAAAAAGTAAGGTTGACAACTTCTCGCTTCGTGAATCTTCTGCCTCGACTCATCTTCCCAGCGCACTGCTGCGGACAATCACTTTTCCTCCTCCGTCGTCGGTCGACCGACTGTGGCCAGCTGCTGTGCTGTGGTTCGTTCGCTGCTCTTTGAATTACGAAGTGCTGCTGGAACAATGGCGGCCTTGCTTCTCTTCTTCATCGTCTCCCTCTCCTTTGCCCTGGGACAGACACCCGTCCAGATCGGGTCTTTTACTTCTCTGGCCCACGGACTCGGGTCGGGGCCGATAACATTACTCGACACAAGACGGGTTCTGATACAAGGTTTTAAATACGACGGAGCAGGGCCGGACGCTTATTTCGTCGTGGGGAGGGGTGAGTTTATACACTGTTACTCTGTTACCCTCCCTTTAAATTAATTTCCCCCCGCAGGCACCACCCCCTCCCACCTCGACCGCCGCATACAGAATGAAGTTGGGTCTTCAGATGTACTACGTGGTTATCTGGGAGAGGACATTGAACTCACTTTACCAGCAGATTTAACATGGAATGATGTGGACTATTTGTCGGTTTACTGTATAGCTTTCAGGGAGAATTTCGGCCATGTTTTAATACCACATGGTGGGTTCGAGCTGCCAGAGTACGCGTAATTCCTTTTTTGCAAGGTAATTCGTAAAATTGTCAGCGCCCGGAATTGTTGCCATGCAGCTTTTGGAATAAATGTCGAGTATCTTTTTTGGAAATGTTTAATTCAAAATTCCTAGCACCCACATCGTTTATGTTGCCCCGAATAAAAATCTAAACTGCGATTGATTGTCTTTAGCACGCACATCTCTTCTTGCTCGACTCTTCTAATTGTAGCTCGACGAGACTGGCGCCCTCCTTTTGAACGGGTTTCTCTAATACTAATCCAACAACGGATTTAAACAAAGGCTCCACATTCGATCCAGATTTAGCGCTCGTTTCATAGTAAGGCAAGTGGAGTCTCTCCGCGACGGCCTGCGAAGCAGAATAAAATGAGGTCCCACGAAAAAAAATGGTATAATTTCTCCACTCACCTCCCCCACCATCCTCCCAACTAATCTCTCCTCTAGTAAATCTATCTTGTTGCCAACAAGAACTCGTACACAGTCATCGGGGGCGTACTTTAGAGAGAACTCGTGCCAGGCTTCAATGTCATTTAAAGATTGTGGGCACCCAACATCATAGACAAGGATTAAACCCTGGGAATTCCTCACTGTAGTAGAGACGATTGACTTGAACTGCTCCTGGCCTGCCGTGTCCCACTGCGGGAGTGTAAACGGAGGAGTTTAGAGGTGGGGGAATCAAAAGTGGGAATCCCCAAACGAAAGTGGTAGTCGGACGCGTCAAAATGTTCTCCCATCAAACTCACCAAATTCATCCGCCACACCCTGCCCCCGACCTCAATGTTCCTGAAAACAACATCACATCCAATCGTAGCCTGCCCTGTTGCCATAAACTTCTGGTTGGAGATCCTCCTTATCAAACTTGTCTTTCCAACGGTGCTGTTCCCGAGTAGAACAATCTTCATGGAGCTGTACAGGAGGATTTACGAGATTAATTCAAATCCGCCGCAAGTAAATCACGAGTCTTACGGCAGCGTCCCATCGCTCCCATCCGACTGCAACCTCAGAGTTAGTGCTGTTTTCTTCAGCCTGATTCCGTACAGCCTTGTAAGGTTGCTGAGTGCGAGTGGCTCACGGCAGAGGGGGCAGCTATTGATTAAATGAGTTAATAAAAGTGGTTAGGGACGGAGCTAGAATCAAGAGCCTCACCTGTCCTCCCCGTTCTCAATCATCTGCCGAATACATAAAAAGTGAAATACGTGCCCTCCACGCGTCGTGACAAAGTAGTCGGTGGAGGGGGAGTCTACGAAAAATGATTGGGGAATGAGAGGGGGGCAGAAACCAAGGAAACGCTTGAATTGACTCACCACTTGCAAACTCGAGGCAGATGGCGCACGTAAAGTGGTCTGCCATTATTGTCCAAGGGTCGGGAGTGCTCCAAGACAATTTGCTTGAAATTGTGGTTGTATTCCTATGAGGATGATGATGAATGTTGGCTGCACGTCAATAATGTAGAAAGTACAGCTGCATGAGTCGCTGCGCAGGATTCCTTATCAGCAGAACACCGTTATCTTATCTTCGCAGGGATTTCGGGAGAAGTGGTGATGGTTGCTCGCGCATGTACACAGCAGCAGTCATCCACGAGGTAGTAGGCAGCCATGGAGAAGTTTAATTCTACTCCGAGGCCCTATACAAGACCTGAGGCTGACGGAGGACCGGTGAGGATCCGCTCCTTCAAGGCCCCCACCAGCATCCCGCGCCCTCCAGCAGCGTCGAGTGTGAGCGGGCCAGCAGAGTCGTCCCCACCGCAGAGTGAGTGCATAATCCCGAATCAGTTTTAGTCCACTTCTCCCTAGATATGCCTCGCGCAGGTCCACCTGAACCGGTTCAACACCCAGCAGCACCATCGAGCAGAGGGAATAAGCCACCACTCCCACCGAAGCCCTCCCTCTCATTGGAAAGGTCTCGATCGGAGGAGGATGGAGAATGAACAATCCAACATGCAATAACTTTACTTTTAATAGTAGTACAACAATAAAGAGATTCAACAACAACTACAAATAAAAGAACATGAGTTTTGCGTATGTATCACAAGTCGAGAGTGTACAACCCCATATGCAAGGGTCGTTTTTGGCGGCCGGTTGATTCTTGCTATTACTCCGTTGGCTGCGATGGACCACTCCTGCAGATGGGGACTGTGCTCTTTTTAGCTCCGAAATCCGCCTTTTTACTATTCCCATAGACCACATTCACATTTGAAGCCTGCCCCTGATAAATATCCTTCCCTTCTGGCGTGTGTCCATGGTGCATCACATGCTTATCTCCCGGCTTCTGATAAACTACGTAGACTTCCGGTTCGGGCTCTTTATCATTGTTCTCCATCACCTCCACATTAAGATCAACCTGGGGCTCGGCCATCATGACATACACTATAGTCTTCTTTTTAGGTGGTAGGTACAACTTTTGTTCTTGTTTGAGTTTAAGTGTAGGGCCCTGCAAGAACTCTATGTTTTGGTTATTTAGAGCAGCGTCCTCTTGTAGAGTTTGTTTGATTAGATTGTAATCGGCTGGACGGTGGATGAGGAAGTGGATCTCTTTGTCTTCAGAGGGGGATTGTTGATGGAGGAGTGGGGAGGTGGAGTGGAATTGCATTTGTTGCTGGGGTTGTGATGATGGCTGTGGTTGTTGTTGCTGTTGTGTCTGCGGGGCGGGTTGCTGAAGAGCTGCTGGGTGCGGCTGCTGCTGCTGCGGCTGAAGTCCCCGCCACTGCTCGTACCCACCATCAGGCTTCAGCTGGTAATTATTAAGGACTTCGTACCGGGGGAGGGTGTTTGTGGAGGCCGGCTGGTGAAGGGGCTGTTGCTGCATTATGGGGACTGGTGGCTGGTGGCCCTGCACTGTATGCACTTCATTATGCTGCCGAGGCGGGTGCTTCATTTGCACCTTCTGAACTGGAGGAGGAGGCGGCCGCATCTCCACACTCGGGGTGACGTACTCTTTTATTAATCGAGATTGTTGTAGTTCGTAGGACCTCCTCGTACTGTTGAGGACGGAGGAGGAGGTAAACGTGGGGCACGTGCATAATAGGAGAAGCAGCAGCGCTGCAGCCACCGTACATCGCCATTCCTGCATCCGGGAAGGAAAACCGAATCAAGAAACCGGGCCCGGTACCCAAAACCTATTAGAGTAATTACGGGCCCTGGACTTACCGACGTGGAATGCATGTCTCACGTTCCTCTGGCGTGCTTCACTTGACCATCTCGTGCCTGGAGCTCACCGGGGCCCTTGTACTTTTTCGTGCAATGGGAACTGCGTGTGTGCTCGGGAAGGGTTGAACGCGGACTGCATACTTAAGAGCGGCATACTCAGTACGATTGAGTCATTAACTCTGCGTGTGCTTTACAGTCGGCGAATGTAGGCCACCACCACTGTAGAAAGCAAACGAGCACGACTCCTTGTTAATGAAACACATTTTTAGCGAGTCATCATTCATAAATCGCGTACTATTCTCTTCGGAGTGCATCTTCCGCAGTGTTTGCAAATGAGCGGGGATGACTTCTCTCTTTAACGAGGTACGGCACTCGGGATTTTTGCAAAGCTCGCAATCACAAAGTCACGACTGCTGCATCATGCGAGTCGTTGAATCCCTCTGTTCTTGACCGTCAACAAGATCCTATTCATGTAGTAACTCGATAATTGCTAAGGCAGAAACTTTCTCCCCCATGACAACCCAAGAAACCAATTCATAAGAGTAAATTGAGTGCAAACACGGACAAAGAGTAATGGGTCGCTTTAATTGTGATCAATTAGCGCTATACTCTCGGCCCCATGAATTCCGACACAAAGCGAGACGCGAGCATAGAATGCGTTGTGGTTTTCCCTTTTTCGGCAAAAATAATCCACCGTCATCCATTCCGCCTTCTCAAACGGTCATCGGTGACCGAACCCCCGCCTTTGTTCCCATTTTTTGATGACTTTCTCGCCATGGCAACGTCCGAGCTTCCTTCCCTCGACAAACGGGCACCCGGCGAAATCCCCCCCCCCCCCACCAGTGCTTCAGAGCTCCGCCGTTGCCATGCGGACGTCTCGACGCACACCCGCCCGAGTACAGAGCGTCGACTCAGTGTGAAATACAATAACGTATTATTGAGGAGCATTGGCAGCAGCAGCGGCGGCACGTCGATCGAGGACGAATGTGATGAAGATGGAAAGAAATGCTTGGGATGCTTCTCTACTCTTATCGTGATGGGCTCCTCGATCGAAGGAGAGTTCAATATTCCGTATACACGAGAGTATACAGCACACGTCGTTCAAAAAGATCTCGCTCCTCTTCCTTCGATACGTGTATTATTCGCCTCTATTATGATATATGATCGTGTTTCTCCCGTGTGTGTGAGAAGAAATATACCACTACGAGAGCGGAGAAGGAAAAACGAGCACACAAAAAGAAGAGCTGCTCCATCGTCGTAATTGGACTCTCTTTCGTAATCGTGCACTGCTTCTGCCTGCCTCGCGTCTGCCCCGCTATAGAGAGTACGAAAAGGAGTGGTGCGTGTGTACGGGAGTGTGTACGAGTGCAGTACGCTGACTGGAGCATTGACGAACTAAAATTAAGAGAATAGTCTGGATAAAGATGGCCAACTAAAGTCCTCGTATCCGTAGAGGGGTGTCCGTGTATCAAACCGGAACCTAAATCGTGTGCTCCACTGCCAGCCGTGTGCGAAATAAAGAGTCAAGGTACTCACGTCTCCATGGCGACGAATACCTACCTGTTCTACCAACTTAATTAATCCTATGTTTAACTACCCACAGGATGGCCTCCAGCTCCTCATCATCACCCCGCTACCGTGTCCCCGAAGAGTTGAGGGAGACCCTCCTCGAGTTTACTATTGCGTACTTGACGGAGAAACCCGCCAGCTTACCCGAGTTTGGGGTGCAGTTCTTTGGGAGGAGGGTCCAGAGTGCAGGGAGGCAGGAGTCCCGCGAGCAGAGCTTCAATGGGGATGGGGAGGGTGAGTGTAACTTTACAAGCCGCCAAAATCCCGCCCGACCCCCGGCGCGCTATAATTGAATCGGGAAGAGGCGAATTTCCTCAATCATGGCGCAGTAGAGAGTAAAGGCAGAAGGAAGGTTACTGGTCCGTGTTCATCAGGAAACTCAAGAGTTCAAACAGGCGAAAATACAGAAACTAGTCTGTAGAGATAAAGTGGCCGTACAAACTCGGCACTGACAGCAGTGGTGCAAAAGGCAGCCGCCGCCGTCAATCAACTCTTCGTAGCGCGCCTAATTAGCGTTGACGAGAGTGTTGTGTGCTGCTCCAAGTTTCCTCTTTATCACTCGATGTGTTCGAGTGCTGCGTGTGGGAGTCTGCATTCCTTCACACTAACAGTACTCGAGACAGATACCCCACTTTTCCTTATCGATCCGACTGTGCACCGTTAATTACTCGTACGTAGACGGTAGACGTGCACTGGTGGTGATCCAATTAGAAGTGAACGCACACTGTCTGTCATCGGAGAATTTTTTGTCCTTGCTGCGGTTCATTAACGCTGAACTTGAGTCTTTGCACTTTTTTCGGAGTACAGTAGGGTTTCAAAGGGCCCAAGCACGCTCAGTAATGGCGAAAGGTCCGTCCTCCAAAAGGGATAGCAACAGTGTCACTGTTATTACTTTTTGTACGGGGGCTAAACTCTAATTCCGACTCTTATATTCATCCACAGCCGACGAACCCCCTCCACCACCCCGCCCCACTACCCGCCGCAAATCCGTCTTCGCGGAGGCTTACAACCCGGAGGAGGACGAGGACGCGAGTCCGAGTGTAGTCCACCCGAAATCGGATGGGCAGAGGGCGAGATTGGCTGAGGCTGTCAAGCACATACTTCTTTTTAGGTCGTTGGATTTGGTGAGTGTGCACTCCTGTTATATGAAGTAAAGAAAAAGTCAATGTTGCGGAACCCTGGCAACAGCGAACAATTCGCTGGCGTTGATGACCCCGTACGAACTTTGATATTGCAGGAACAAATGCAGGAAGTGATTGACGCTATGTTTGAGCGGAGGGTCCAACCTGGGGAGAATGTAATTGTGCAAGGGGATGATGGGGACAACTTTTACGTGATCGAGTCGTGAGTGTAGAATTTAAGTGCATTTGAAAATGAGCGCTTTCAATGGCGACCAAATGCTGGCCGTTTCCATTCACGACAAGCAAACAACTTTTTTTTATACTTGTCCACAGCGGCACCTACCGCGTCTACGTCCAACCCGACCCTGGAGCCCCGCCCCGCGCCGTGTTCGCCTACGAGGACACTGGCTCCTTTGGAGAGCTCGCGTTAATGTACAACATGCCGAGGGCGGCTACGATACAGGCGGAGACGGAGGGGAGTCTGTGGGCGATGGACAGGCAGACTTTTAGGAGGATCGTCCTTAAAAACGCTTTTAAGAAGAGGCAGATGTACGAGCAGCTGCTGAATGCGGTGCCGATGCTGAAATCGTTGGAGGTAAGAATTTTTGAGGGGGCTCGGCCGCTGGAAGCGGACCGCTTTCAGCGGTAAGACACTGGAAACCACTTGCGGTGGAAGACACTACCCATCCCCCAACTGTCCCCCGCGTGTAACGGTTGGGGCGGGCGGGGGCTAGTGTCTTCCGCCGCAAGTAGTTTCCAGTGTCTTACCGCTGAAAGCGATCTTCTATAGCGGAGCGAAAGATTCGAGCGTCCGAGCCCCCGGCCCCTTTGGGGCGGTGGCTCTACCGTTCAATTTGTTCACGACACCACTCCACAAATCTAGTCTTACGAGCGGATGAACCTCGCCGACGCGCTCGTCCCGCGCTCCTTCCCCGACGGGGAACCAATCATCAGGCAGGGTGAGGCCGGGGACGGGATGTACTTTGTCGAGGACGGGATGGTGCGGATCTCTCGGGTGGAGAACGGGAAGGAGTCGGAGGTGAGTACATTTAAACTAACCTAACCATGGAAACAATGATTAAATTCTTTTCCGCCCCATAGCTCACCCGCATCACGAAGGGCGGCTACTTTGGCGAACTCGCCCTTCTCACGAACCAGCCGAGAGCGGCGACGGCTTTCGCCGTCGGGAACTCGAAGTGTGCGTGTGAGTGAGCCATTCTCAACAAGTTTCCATATTCGTTACCATGCTAGTTGTACTGAACGATCGATTTTGTATTTCCACCCGCAGTCCTCGACGTGGAAGCCTTCGAGCGCCTCCTCGGCCCCTGCATGGAGCTCATGAAGAGGAACGTGCAAGACTACGAGAAGCAACTCATCCAGCTCTTTGGCTCCAAGTCGAACATTACGGACATTCGATAATGTGGGGGTTTTGTTGTCATGGCAGACGTGTGAAGTGTTGGGCGTTATTGCCACTGCCGTGTTGATGCGATGTGTTGAGAGTGAAGGGGCGGGGCTTTCCTCAGGAATAATATTTAGTGTTGTCTTAGTTATGGTGGTTTTCTTAGAGTCGTTTTCTCCCCGTGTTTAGTTTTATTAGAATTATTAGTGTTCTCTCGAAAGACGGGCCCCGGTGAAATCTCTTTTTTTCGAGTTTGGCTGGTCCAAACACTCTCTTTTTAAACTCTTGCTTTAAGCCCCGACCGCCAGGTGAATATGCAAATAAGCCCCCCTTCAAGATGTGTTTCAGCGTGCGAGCGAAATGTCGAGCTTAATGAGTGTCTCCCGTCGTCGTGCTGTTCTCCTTAGCAAATACAACCCCAAGACGCATATCCTGGACTCCTCTCCAATAAAGACTAGACTGTGGACTTTCTCCCTTTGTACGCTGAATCCCCTTCGTTTTATATAATAGGATTTGACCGAGTTTTTAGTCGACCGTAGCCAAATGAGAATCCTACTAATATTTAAGGCGTTGAGTGTCTGTGAGTTGTAACAACTTTTTGTGAATAAAAACCCAGGAGTGTTTTGTGGTGTTGAGAACTGGTTGGAGAGATGATTCCTTTGGTGAGAGGGAGCCGAAGCCTCAGTTATCAACCCCCCCATGCTTTCCAAAATGTACGATGGCCACACGAAAGTCGGGTACCAACCAGCAAACCTTCCGTACTCCATTTCCATTGGCGATTCACAAACGATGAGCTCGACAGCACATCTTTCTGAGTCTTTTTTGCACAGAGTTTGCAACTTTCTCCCGCCTTCACAGTGTAGGCAGCGTGCAGCACAGCCTCTCTCAGTGAGAGTGCAGAGTCCGTTCACAGTATCGATCGTGTGCCCAGCCCAGCCTCAGTTTGCTTTCCCTTGGAAGAGCAGTGTTCAGTTGCCACGCGAACAGCAGCAGCAGCGGACGGACGGGTGAGGTCAGCTATTTTTGCAGAGGAGCAGACCGAAGGTAAGTTTCGCAATTGACAACTGCCCATTTGATACTAACCTAACCTTAATCTTTGCCAGCACCTCCACAATGACCTCCGCCACTTCCCTCCCCCGGCCCTCCCTCCACTCCCTCGCTGCCAACTGCTGCACGCGCCTCCGTGACACCGCCACCGACTGCATTAAATCACTATCCCACTCTGGTGAAAATCTAAACTTTGCTCGCCGCCGCAAGTCAGCTGGAGGAGAACTCCAAGACTTCGGCTCCATCGCCAAAGAAGACTCTATCGACTTTAACGAGGGCGCCACCTCTGAAAAAATCACAGACTGGCAAGCTGGGTGGAACGTCACAAACGCTATTCAAGGCATGTTTATCGTAGCACTCCCTTTCGCTGTTCTACACGGTGGTTACTGGGCATTACTAGCAATGATAGGCTGCGCCTACATCTGCTGCTATACTGGGAAGATTTTAATTGATTGTTTGTATGAGGAGGACTCGAATGGGCTCCCAGTCCGCGTTAGAGAATCTTACGTTTCTATAGCGAAGGTTTGTTTTGGTGCACGTGCAGGGCCCCGTGTAGTTTTCACGGCGCAGTGCATTGAGCTATTAATGACCTGCATTTTATACATTGTATTATGCGGGGATTTAATGGTCGGCACTTTCCCATCCTCGCCTGTAGACGCCCGATCATGGATGATGCTCTGCGGAATTGTACTACTACCATGCGCATTCTTAAAAAACTTACATCATGTCTCCACACTAAGTTTCTGGTGCACCGTCGCCCATTTCTTAATTAATTTACTAGTAGTAGGCTACTGCCTCTCCTGCATAGGGCACTGGGCTCCTAGTAAAGTCTCCTTCGCTATTGACATGGAAAAGTTCCCAATCTCCTTAGGGATTATTGTGTTTAGCTACACCTCACACATCTTTTTACCAACACTCGAAGGGAATATGCAGCGCCCTGAACAGTTCAGTAGGATGCTCAACTGGAGTCACATTGCTGCGGCTGGGTTTAAGGCGGGGTTTGGCTATATTTGTTTCCTCACATGGCAACGGAGTACTATGAGTGTTATTACTAATAATTTACCTCTTTTTTGGAAGGCCATCGTTAACTTTACTCTTGTACTCAAAGCTATACTTAGTTATCCCCTTCCTTACTTTGCGGCGAGCGAATTATTAGAGAAGATTTTAAGGAAGCAGATAACTGTTCATGATAAAGAAGAGTTAACAAATGTAGGGTGCATTTTCCGAGTCTCAATAATACTAATAACTATTATAATGGCCGTCACAATTCCCCACTTTAATATATTAATGGGCTTCATTGGGAACTTTACGGGGACGATGCTCTCTTTTGTTTGGCCTTGCTACTTTCATTTGAAATTAAAAGGGGACGGAATGAGCTGGAAAGGGGTCGCGTGGGATTGTTTTATCATGTTTCTGGGGGTCATGTTTGGGTTGATTGGGATTTACGACTCGGGGAGGGCAATGATTGAGGCTTTTGCGGTGGGGTTGCCATTTTAGTCTTCCAAATTGGGCTTCCAAACTCGTAGTCTTTTTTCTTGTATTTAGTCGAGTCGAGAATGTGGTGGGTTGGGGGAATATGTGCCAGGTTAGTAGTGTAAATCACGAGTCTTCCACACGTACGTGAAAAGGAGTCTTCCACTTCCATGGTAACTTGTAACTTCCTAGTCAATAATTAGAAATGGTTAAGGTTGTAGTGTGCTAATCAATTATTCAAATCAATCCACACTAGAATCCAAGTCTTCCATTAGTTCATAGGCTAATATCTAAGAAACTCCAGTCTTCCATATGATTGTAAACTAACGTCTTCCACAATGAATTGCCTAGAATGTTTTCCATTTAGAAAATCAGCGCCCAGTTTATAACAGGCAAGAGGCTGTGAATAGTAATTAGTAACTATGGTAGTTTATAGGGAAACTTGTCTCTGGGTTTTGGGAATGAATAAATCAATCATAGGCATAGAACGAGGAAAATCTTTTCATATTACTCGAATTTATTCTCCACAACTCTTATCTATTTGTAGGCACAGCACATTCGTTAAGCACATATTTTAACCATCATTCAAATAAACCCATCAATCAGCTATAATTTCAAATCGTCATACGCAATTTTTAATTATTTTCACCAGTCAAATGTATAAAATCTTTTTTTTTGTAAATATAATTGTTTCAAGTAATGAATATTACTAGGGCCACGGTACAGAAGGTGGCGCTTCGCGCCAATCGGTTCCATGCCGTATTAGATGTACCAGGTAGACTTCAAACCCTGGCTCCTTGCTTGTGGCTGAGCTGGAGACAACGGACACAAGACCACGACGGGGATTGGCTTCCCTGGACGTGTGCGTGTGCGGACGGACCGAAAGTCATGCCCAGCTGGACATGGTCAGCATAAAATGAGTGTGTGTTGTGTTGTGCTGTGCCGCGGAGAATGGGCGACGGTCGCTTACCGGACTCTGTACACCGCTTGCGAGTGACGGATGAACGACGACGCAGACGATTGCAAATAAACCAAAGATCTAACTTTTATTTAACTTTAAACGCGACTCGGACAACTATTTGATTACGCTTGACTCGTTTTTCTAAATTAATTAACGGACTGCGATTCTGACTCCGACCATGACTACAGCTACTACTAACTGACCGACTCCCTTCTCTTTTCCGGACTCTCCTTCTTTCTCTTTCTTGTTCTTTAGCCTTTCTATCGGACTATGACATTGACTTGGACTTGATCTAAATAAAATCCAAAGCCCATTGCATGATTATGCAACATCAGCAAGTTCCTCCATCTGCAGACCGGAACTTGGAGCGACTCGGCCTGACAGTGCACGTACTCTCGTCTGAGGATCCCCTCGCATTCCGGATGCCGGGCCTGAAGCAACTCGCTTTGGACGTCAGCGATTCGAGCGAGCGGCAACCACAAAGCCTTGAGCTCCGCTTCGCCGGCCGTCCGTCCCTCAAGAGCCTCTCCTTCAAATACAACGCGAATGTGGCGGATGTATGGGATGGAATTCTGAGCAGTCTCTCTTCCTCTCCAGTGCACAAACTGACGGTGCAGGGCGAAGTCGAGTGCGTCGAACTCCTGCGCAGCCTTGTGGCGCACTTCCTCAGTCTGACTAGCCTCACCATCGGCCACTGCGCCCAGTGCCTGCCGCGTGTGTAGAACGGCTGGCCCGGGCTTGAATTCTTGAAGGTAAGTCCAGAAAATACGGCCCACTACACTGGCATACGAAACTCAATTCTGAACTCACATTTGCAATTCTACATGCATAATTCATTGACTGATATGCTTCAATCATTGCTTGCAATCATACACAGTGAGGAGCCCGAACCAAGTCAATCGAGTTGACACTGTCCCGTGCTCCTAGCAAGAGAGGATCCGCCACCCACAGCCAATCGGCCAAAGTTTCTCTTCCATAAGCCACTAGTCCCACTCAAGAAAAATTGCAAAAGGCTTTCTATTTACACTATACCTGCAATCTGGGTTGATAAAAATAACCGTTGGAATGCTCATCATTCGCCAGAGTGGTGGTGACCCTATTCATAGTTATCAGCATCAAAATATTTGCACAATGGTCCCAGAAAAACACTCCTTATCCGTAGAGCGGCTGCAAATAAATCCGAAATCCATTGGAAAAAGCCGACCACTGGGCTCGAACTGGGCCCGAATTTTGTACTCAGTTTCCCCTTTGGCATTTACTAATTTCGTGTATCATAAATATGAGGTGAAGTGATACGAGTTGCAGTTCCATTGATCAATTTCTCCTGCGCACAGCCATGGTCGTCGATGAGCTCATGCATTGGTATTTGATATTGAATGTTCATTGAAGCAGTGATCATATTTGGTTGTTAAAGACCGGTATCGGCCAATTTCTTTGTGAAGTTAAACAGAATTCCACTGTGAAGGAAACCCGCAGCCGCCGCCAGAGTCCCCACTTTCCACACTGCACGTGCATTTCATGAAGGTTTGGAAGCCAACGTGAGCATAGCCCTCGCACCGGGTACCGAACGAGTTTTGAATAACAATCGGAGTAATCCGACAACAATGGGCAGAACAGTACATCGGCAGCTGCTGCTGATCTTCTGCTGTAATTCCAATCAAAATCTCGCAACCCCGCCGTTGTCTATCGATATCGAAGGAGAAAGATTAATTGATATTTTTTTAGCCGTAAGTTTGGCGATTCTCATTCGACTATCCACTTGCGAGTCGGTTCACATCGGTTTTGGCCACTGGTTGCAACCGCTGATCAGCCGCACCGACAATCTGACCGTGCTCAACAATTCGGACATCACCGTGCAGTTGACCTGCACAGCCAGCTATCCCACAGAATGGGTGGCGGACTTTGATGATGTGAGCGACAAGTTAACTTACTATATTGAGGGCTTGCTTATATGTTGTAAAGGGTTATTCTATTTATTCCGACCATAGGAATATTTGCTGTTACAAAATTTGTCCGAATGGTGAATATGTTTCTCACTGTTCTTATTTACGGAATGCAAATCCCCTTTTGGAATGGCCAATTCCGATCTACCAAGCATGAATTAAATTCCAGTCCTCCTGCAGAAGCTTCCAAATTCAAAGAATGCTCGGCGCCCCTCTATTCTTTCTTTCGCTGCCTGAAATGACCCAATCTATAGAAGTTGATCGGGTTGTGCCAGGACGATTCCTGATAGTATCACGCTTCATACGGTGTTCACTGGAATGCGTACTTTTGACTTGGCGGGCGGGCCGCACTCAATTTTTGCTTATTGACCTCGGAACTATTTTCACTTGCGTTCGATCCACTTTTGAGCCCAATTGTCTGTGGAAACATTCTAACCGCTGCCTATACTTGGAAAAGGGGTCACGTTGACGATATGCTCAAATTGACCTTGACCTCACTGGGCTACTTGTACTAAGGTTCGGAAAGCCGGGAAGCAAAAATAGAACGAATTGCGCGCACTTGTTCTGTCTTATGTGTGTTTTTCCTATGGCCGGAAAAATGGAATCACCCCTCTGTATCTCATTTTCAGGAAGACGCAAACGCTCGCGATGGTGGACGCCTGCGCCTTGAATGGACGGACCGCAAATTCACGACGTCCATCGACGAACCCTCTTACAACTACATCGCATGGGTGCATCTGGAGTATACACAGTTGCAGGAGGAGGAGACGCTGACCTGTAGATCGGTTGCCAATCACTCGGACAATGTGTTTGTCCGATTACAGCCGGATACAAATTTGAGACAGTTACAGATCACAAACTACCCCGGCTCCGGTCCAGCAGCCGCAAAGGAGACGACCGCCGACGATCTTGCTCTGTGTAAAGTTAATTTCGAGATCGCGCAAGTGGCTGGTGGACACTATTGGCGCGTCAGACTGGCTCCTTCCCCTGCATCCAAGGCCTCAATCAGGTTCCATGACTGTGAAACTGCTGCCTATTGTGCAAATATGTTTCGAAGCCTCAGGACACGAGCCAGCTGCGTCACCACCATCACAAATGTTTCAGCGGCCGACATCATCACAGACCCAAGCTGGTCAGCGTTGGAGAAGCACGCGCAGCCCGGCCTCGCCGTGTACACTTTACCCGAAAGCGGCGAGACCGGCGGACCAGAACGCGTAGCAGTGGAATATTTCTTCGAGGGTAAAACGGCAGAGGGACATCCCAGGAAATTACGTAAGAACCTGGCACATTGCGCCGCAGCACATGGAAAAAAGGCAGGTGACTGGCGTGGTTTGCTTTTTTGTGTAGGTCTCGCTCAGCCTGGAGCTCAAATGAGGGACTTGATCTACATGGATCCGATTAAGGACACATTATACACACGCGAAATTCTTAATACGAGTTGTCTCGTGCCGAAGTACGGCTTCTCGTTTGATCCGGTGGTCATCGTAACACCGAATGGATCCAGGCTGCTGCAGAGTAATGACTTAGAAAATCTTAAGTGGTACACAGGTCAGAGGACATCGGGTCAGAACGGTGTTGTTTGGTGTAATTACAGTTCGAAATTATGAGGAGGTGGAGGAAGAGAAACTTTGGCGGAAGAATGTGACGATCAATCTCCCGAGCTTTGGACCCGGAATCTATGAAATTCATTGCATTGCCCCGGTGTGGAACACAACCGAGTGGGCAAACCTTACCCGAACGCTGCGTGTCAGGAAAGTCCGTCCACCAAGCCTTCAATCTGAAATCAAGTTTGTGAACATCACCTTTGAATCTGGCGACACGAATAAGAGCCTGGTTTGCGATGCTACCGGCGACCCCCCACCGGACATAACGTGGGAAGGCCATTCAGGGATTCCCGGAATACAGACGAACGGCAGCGTGCTGATCTTCAACCGAATATCAGCAGTGCTTGAGGATGGCGCAAACATTACGTGCACAGCGGAGAATGGTTTCGGGCAGAAGGTCAGCAAATCCTTCGAAGTTCACTTTAAGAAGATTCCTGAGAACCCTGCCGCAAATGCGTCCATTTCGACGATCATCATCGTGGTTGGACTTCTTTTTGGGGCACTTCTCGTTGCCGGGTTCGTCTTCCTGTACTTCAGGTTCTTGAAGCTGGGCAGCGCCATCGCTTCGTCCTTGACCTACGAAGAGGTGAAGGAGTTTCGTGAGGGTAAGAAAGGAGCAGCACCTGTCGCCAAATCCAGTTCTGGATACGTGAATGCTGAGGCGATTGAGATGCAGAAGGAAGAAGATGAGCAGGCGCTCGCAATTGACTGTCTGCCCTACAACTCAGAGTTCGAGGTGGCCAAAGACAACTTGTTCGTTGGTAAGTTGCACAGCAATTCGATTGCACGAAATTCACAACCATTTTTCTATTCCTGTTAGACATGACTTCTGAACTGGGCTCTGGCGAATACGGAATCGTGTACAAGGGATACATTAAGATGAACGCGCGTGACGGAAACCCAATCCAAGTCGCCGTGAAGACTGTGCGCAAGAACGTGCACGTTAATTACTTCAAGGCGCTCATGTCAGAGTTGAAGATCCTGGCGTATATCGGACACCACGACAACATTGTGAACCTCATCGGAGCGTACTCGAGCAACATCAAGAATAGGGAACTGTTTGTAGGGGTTGAACTCTGCAAGACTTCGCTTTTGCGATTCCTCCAAGATAACAGGCAGGCGTTCAAGAACTTTGTCCAGCATTCCACCCTCCTGACCCACGAGACTTCCTTCAGCGACTATCAGACCCATGGAATTGCGAACAGTGCAACGATGACGACATTCGACCTGATTCGTTGGGCTGCGGAGGTTGCAGCCGGAATGGAATTCTTGACCAAGAAGCGTGTGGTGCATGGGGACTTGGCTGCGCGTAACATTCTCGTCTCTTACGACCTCCGCGCCAAGATTTGTGACTTTGGTCTGGCCCGTCAGCTCATCGACTACAACTACATCAAGTCGCAGCAGTGTCCGCTCCCCTGGAAATGGATGGCCATGGAATCGTTGTCTCAAATGAAGTTCTCAATCATGTCCGATGTATGGGCGTACGGAATCACGCTCTGGGAACTTTTTTCTTTGGGTAGTGTACCGTATCCGGGCCTGGCTTGGAACCTGGACTTTATGGATCAACTCAAGAACGGACTCCGGATGACGAAACCAACGTACGCCAGTGAGGCCATGTAAGAATCGATAATTTGCGACTCAATGCCAGTAATCCTGCTTCTGGTTGTTATGCTGCTTATGTGCTTGCTTCTCACTTGCAGATACACTACAATGCTTGAATGTTGGCGAGAGAACCCGAAGGAAAGACCCAAGTTCACGGATCTGAAGCAGTTTTTCCAGTCACTTGAGATCAAGTAACAGCGTTTTCACCAAGAGTGACTGGATTGATACGAGGGCAAGCCCCTTGTGAACACAGTAGTCTATCTGAGTTCAGCCGTAATCGATATAAGATTTATATATAACATAAATTCTAATAAAGTTGGCTTGATAAAGGATTTCAAGAAGAGTTTGTATGAGAAACTTTACTTGAAGTTGACAATAAAAAAGAGGTCGGAGATCCCCAAATTTTGTGACTTTTGGGAAGATGTAAAGGATTGTTTAAAATTAATGGGAATACAATTGATATTAGGTTATAGACCTCGACTAATGCGATTTTTGTTTGGTCCTGCTACGAAGGTTAGTCCATTTCGTCTTAACATCAGCAACAGATCGTCGGTTGGCTTCCAAAGCATTGACCTGACGAGATTAGCAAGTTAGTGGCGACTTGGCAGGTTAAAAACTAAGCTCATCAGCCGTCCAAACTTACCTAGTTTGTCACGCGTGATCACAGCGTGTTCTTACGTTCCAAAGAGATGGTCGTGCTGAATTTACCGAGTAATTCTTCGTGCTGCTAAGCCACTGCGTTGATAAGTGCACTTATCTCGTCCCTGAACCAGTTTGCGCTTCTCTTCTTTTTGTCGTCTGGTGCTGCTGATTGCGTGGTAGGCAGTTTTCTCTTTGAGCACTTCTTAATTGCACTCGTGGAGGCAGACATGATGTTAAGTCAACTGATTTTGCACTTTAATCAGTGGTTTGATTAACGAGAACTGTCAAATTAGCAGAGTCGAGTCGTTTGAGATGCAAACGATCCACGAAAGTGATAAATTATTTGTATTTCAATATGTCCGTTTGACCAATCGAATTGCTGACGCACATGTGGGACTCTCAAATTCAAATCTACAAGGGCGTACCTTCCTAAAGCGATCCTTTCAATCGTTTTTTGGTGAGAATCCACGCAATCATTTAGGGTTTTGTAGAAGCATGTAGATTCGACCCGTCATATAACCGATGTGGTTTTTATTAACATGAATTTTGCAATTCCAAGAATCAACAACTTGCAAAAACACGATGAGGAAGAATTCACTGCATGAAATCGAAAACTTATATATGAATTAATTGCGCAAAATAGACATTAAGTTTCAGGTCTCACCCACTCAACGAAATTGCCAAGCAGAACTTGAACCCGCTTCCTCAATAAACCGACCTGATGCATAATTCTACGAAAATCGCCCACCACACTCGGAATTAAAGACAACATTTCTAGTACAAACACGAATGTACAAAGTGTCAAACCGCAACCCAGAAATACTTCAATGAACAAGCGAAACCTAAGAGAAAAGTCCAAGTACTCGACCCGAGAACCATCAGGTCGAGAAAAATCGTCACTCCATAACTCCATAAAAGATCTGTCGTGTGTAAACCCCAAATCTCGCATGAGCTCAAAGTTTCTCTTCCAGTGATCTCTAAGGCCAGCAGCTACTATCCGTGCGTTAGTTTCACGAAACTTGTGGTTAAAGTGGTTGTAAAATAGTTGTTCCCTGTGCATCATCAGGAACACTTCGGGGATGGTCGCGCATGTAGGAAATTCACGAAGCAAATGGAGCTGCATTATCCATGCCCATTCCTTTGTAACAGTCATGGCCAATTTACTATTTTTCCGTTTTAGCACTTGGTGCATGAAACCTTGCTGTTCATCTGTCTCTGAAAACGCGTAGTCACAATAAACAAGTTGTGCCCATTTCTCACGTGGAATCTTGAGCAGCTTAAACTCCTCTTGAAAGATGAGTCTGGCTTTACACAATTCTTTTAGAGCACCTTTTGCCGGGAAATACAAGCGATATCCCTCGTGTAGCAATAGTTGACTGTTTGTTTGAAGTAATGCGGGCGGTGCTGGTGCAGTGATGGCGCTTGTGACGAAGGTTTCGTATGCGGTGAGGATTACGATAGCTACAGTTGACAAGAGTAAGTGCATCCAGTTGAACTGTGACAAACCTTGACGCAGGAGGATTGACAAGGCATCAAACACGCGATCAAATACCGTTCTTGAAGTAGAGCCATCTACAATCTGCATTGACTGCCGGCAACTGAGCATCGAAGCAACGACGAAAGATAAGGATATAAAAATCCATGTGTGAGAATCAAAGGGTGAAAGCCAAACTATGGCCGAGAATCTCTCATAAGCCGGTTTCGTAATGCAGTAGAATAAACGCCTTGGACTCTCCTTGAGGTTGGCGATATTACAACCAACTAATTCTTCAGAAAAATAGTATTGGTAATGGAATCCAATTGCGGAGTCAGTAGTTGCGGTATTAAAGTTGTCATATGTATACACAAATACAGAACTGAAATTAAACATATTTGATAACAGCTTCAGTTCTTGGTCGTCCGGGCGGCACAATGACAACTCGAATGATTTTGTGCGTGTATCGCAGCGACTCCTTTCTCTCCCGTCATCCCAATCACGTACAATGACCTTACCACCATTTAATTGCCCACTATTTAGCCCCGTCCAAGTAGTTTGAATGACGTTGTCAGTAACTCCAAGTCCAGACGATGGTATCATAATTTGTCCTGCATAGCACCAGGGACATAGCAACGATCGACTAATGAGCTCTCCCTCATCGCCAATGTTGTACAAGTAGCACTGTGAATTGGTCCAACGAAGCAGTGGCGCAATTTCTTCGCCAGTACTTGCTCCAGTGTAGAGAAGCAGGAATATATTGCGGAGTTCGTCAGCTTCAACGCGGTCGAGAGATATGCTGCTCGCGTTATCCGTCAGGTGTACGAAGAATTTCATCCCCAACCTGACTACACTTCTG